>WEDG01004736.1:0-84427 GCA_017591395.1 Schistocephalus solidus | reverse complement strand
TTCCATGGAGCATACGGTGGACATCGTCGGACTACGACGGTCGAACTTTCAGAGATAACATAGAAAAGAGAAGAAACCTTACATAGGCTGTGGTATAATCGCCTGTTTTCTCTGCCGAAACTGGGAGAGGTCAGTCGATTTGGCATAGAATTGCACCTCAGATGGACTTCGTAACCTGGCCCAAAGGTCGTTGTAAATATTAATTGATCATCGTTTTTGAAGAGTACACACAAGGCATGTTAATTGTACTCTAGTCTCGATAGTAATTCCGGTTTTGTGTGGTCTCATAAGACAGGAAAATCAAAACCTTTGAGTAAGACTGCGTAAAGAATGAAATATTATACACATGCCCACAACGGAGGCACCGAATGCTTTTTGTATGCAGTAGAAAAAAATTGAAAAGCATAGGAATGTGTGAGGATATTCTGCAAGGATATGGTAGGTAGTCGGGATCAGCAACAGATAACGCATGGAAAGCGTTTTAACCCAACCCAAGTCTCGAGAGTAAACATGATCTTATCTTTACGTCCCCCTCCTTAACCCTACCCCTATAACTAGCCCCAATCCTAACACGAAGAATAACTTAATCTAGCAACGCCTACTTAAATAAATTTAGTAGTGAGTTACACCACCTCACCCACCTCGACTACGATTCATATTCTTGTCAGACATTGAGCAGACTGCAAGCCGGCAAGACATCGAACCCGTAGCTCAATGATTAGAGTGTCGGATTTCTGAGCAAAGGGTCGCGGGTTTGATCCCCGGTTGTTGTACCAACTGGGCTTGGGTATGACTGGCAGATGACGGTTAATAAGCCCGAAATGGCCATTCCAATTTCCCTTGTCTTTGCTGGCAATATTCATCTTCGCAAGTTTGTTTATGTTTAAAAATGTCCCACAGTGACTAGCAGCACCACATGGGCAGTTGAGGGATTGGTTACAAAATTCTTCTTTATGCCAACGCCCTCCACAATTTCTGAACATGGAGTTAGAGCAGATAATGGCCCAAGGATCATGTTCCCTCACCTTGCAGGCCGTTAAAAAGCATGACTGCCTACGGAGTGCTTGAAAACACATAATTTTGTGTGGGTTCACAAAGCCGCTCACTGGCGTGATTTTATCTCGAAAGAAAATGCCACGAATTGCTATTTTTTTTATTTGTGTGCTTACACATGGCCTTGTATTTTATCTCTAAAAGTCTCATAAAACTATGTTTTATGTGGTCGTTTTTTAGTTAATCCCGTCTTCATAGCATTTCGACTTTCAGGATATGACATCTAAGTTCAGCTAAATTCAGCAAGTATTGCATTAATTAAAATATAGTGCCCATTTTTACTTCCTCCCGTGATTCTCATATTACCATAGAGGAATATCGTACTGCGTGTCATACTGCTTTTTTGAAAGTATAGTAACATTCGTGAAATACGGAAAATGGCAAAAATTTTCTCAAGCGACCACACTTAGCGACAGTTGGACTTTTGATAACGTATGGAGGGTGACTTGCCCGCAAATCAGTTTATAGTGAGAGTAAGCTTGTGACGCAGCTACCGCACCGGTCCGGTGTCATGACCATGTCACGAAAGAGTCAAGAAGATCGGAGATGGGAGAGTGCGCAGGTGGCTGGCACCGCCAGATCTACCCCTAGGCGTGCCATCACAACTGGCCATTATACATACTTACACCGGAAACACAGCCCCTTAAAAATTACTATCCATTCATTAGAGTCCTATCGACGTCTTACTACTGTACTTTCGCTTTAATATTTTGTCTTTCAAGTCTAGCTACTTAAAGAATTGAGCGTACTGATTGTACATTCCCTAGTATATTTTCTCGTTAGGGCACTACCGTCCATTTAATAGTTACATAACTTCTGTTTAATAACAACACTAGATCTCCTTCCTCACTATTCCTACGTTTAACATTAACAGTAGAACCCTTTATATGCTATTTTACATTCATCAACACTGTTTTTATTTAATTGTCCTCACGTACATTGACACTAGCTTACTGCTTGTAAGCTTGGAGACACTTGGCAGTGAGTGCGCCGTTTATATTTTGTTAAATCTTTCACATTATGGAACCTTATTTTCGTCCAAACGGTTATCGTCTGTGTTCTTGCCTACGACACGAAGTGTACTAACCCAAGTGATTTAAGCTAGACGGGCTTAAAGTGGCTATCTCAGCAGAACTCATGCAGAACTATCCAAGCATGCTACAGTGGTCAGTTGGATATATTCTACACAGCTCATCTGGTAATAAGGAATATTGTGATCTACAAATGTATGCAGGATAAAGTATTTGAAGGTGATTAGAAATCAAAGTCGTTTTCCTTACCTGCAGGTAGCTCGCCCAGGCGAGATGCTCACCAAGGTGACAGCGGTTATTATATGATTAATGGGAAGAACCATGACCACCCCTAAGAGGACGTAAATGATCGCCTAGTAGCCACTTCTTGTCTGCTAGGGCTTGAGTCACGTGACCTTTGCATTACATTTTCTCTTTCCTGTTTACCAGCTACTAGACCAACGATTCAGCGCCTGTGATTTTTAAAAAATACATTCACCTTTGGCGCCAGAACACTGGTAGCTGTGAGTTAAAATAATACAAGCGAAACTTACGCATGTTGATTGGGACCGCCAGGTTGTGTCATCGTTTCTGTTACATCGGAAGTTTGGCCATTTTTTGTGGCGTGAACGCTGCCATAGCCCTTGGTTGGTTTTTCATTAGCGCTGGATGACACTTCGTTTTCTCGATTGGCTCTATAAAATAACGACAAAATGGGAAACACCTTGCAATGTCAGCAGGTACGTAAAATATTCAAATCACTGATGGCATTTTAAAGTTTTACAAGACATTACCTACATGCCAACACCTTCTAAAATGTATTCAGACGAATGCTCACATTCCAGGTTTAGGTATTAGTAGGGAAGAAGAAGAAGAAGAAGAAGAAAAAGAAGAAGAAGAAGAAGAAAAAGAAGAAGAAGGGATTTAGCGTAATATTACTCCTTTCATAAACCTAAACTGTAACCTTAATCTTAACCCTTGCCTTAAACCCTACGATTAACGCGAACCCGAACCTTAGCCCTAAACACGATCCTGGTCTCAGCGCTACATCCGACCTTCACCCTAACCTTAACCTAACCCTCACCCTAGTCCTTAACTTAATTTACCCGAAACTCGGAACAAATCCACTTTTATTGCGGCTGATTCCTATTATCATGTCCTGATTAGGCGGCCACACAAGGCAGCCCTTGTTTCCAATTTGCACAAGGCTCAAACCCCTTTCTTCTCACAGCGCTGTCCGAAGACTTGCACGCTCTGTGAAGGGCATGTTCACTCAACAAGAGCTTACTAGCATACTCAACCGAGCTTTTAGACGGAAATCGATCGGGGGACTTCGGTTGCAAGGGGGGGGAGCGTAGTAATAAAATTGCAGTCACATCACTCAATGCATGTCAGTCTCGGGTTTTTGGTGGGGGTGATGGGGGCACCGGGAAGGGGGTCGCGGGGGATGATGGGGGCCCGGGAAGCGGGGGTCGCGGGGGGGGGGTGGAGTGGAAATGCGCCCTTGCAGATAGCGAATGTAAAGGCGGGTTTCCGTCTCACCCCTATCGTGGGTAAAGCGTGCACGCACCGGAATAGGGGGGTAAGTCGTACGCGTACACATGCAATCGAGCGTAGAGTCCGATGCAGAGATCACGCAATCCACTCACTGATCCAGCGCTGTTTGTGGAAAGTGACCTGGGGAAGGCGTGCGCAATCCTCTCGCCACTGCCATGACCACCCCTCCTAATGTGTGCGTGCCTCGGACCGTGCTGCTGTCAATCGTGTATTTCAACCACGGTCGTCTGTGTGTAGACCAGTCAACCGACTCTCTTTCTCGCACTATGCGCTCGCCCCAGTAAAGTGCTTCTCCTTATGCCTCGTGCGATTACAGCGCGGTGTTGGCCTTGTACAATTGAGTGGCATTTTGTCCTATGAAGAATGCTTGTTCTAAACGGAGAATGTTGCATAGTTGTAATCCTCCTATTCACTATTAATGTGGCCGCCTTGACATTTGTGCAGGACTCGCGAACATGGAACAATCACAAACAGTCGTCTGAGACTACTGAACATTTAAAGCCCCTTGGGGAAGAAAATGAAATTATGTCGTATAGAGGGATTCGGGAGCCCGTCTTTGTGAGGAAAAGGCGGGTTTCTGTATTCTTCAAGGGATATATATATATATATATATATATATATATATATATATATATGATAGTGTGTGGCTCACCGATCTGCTTAAGGAACATTTATGTTCCGTTGTGCCCTGGAACTCAGACTAGAGTACTCACAGGCAGTCGCATAGCGACGTGAAGCATATGTTGATAATTTGGAACCGACAATGACAAGGGAGACCGGAATGGCCATTTCTGGCTTATTAGCCGTCATCAGCCAGTCATACCCAATCCCAAGTGTGGAACACCTGGGATTCAAACCCGCGACCTTTGGTATTTGAGTCGAACGCTCTACCATTGAGCCACGGGCTCGCTGCTTTGTCGGTTGCGATCGGGAATATGATGATAGTGTGTGGCTCACCGATCTGCTTAAGGAACATTTATGTTCCGTTGTGCCCTGGAACTCAGACTAGAGCCCTCACAGGTGGTCGCATAGCGACGTGTATATATATATATATATATATAGCAAATGGCTCAACGGTGGGAACATTTTACTTCTAAGTATCAGGTCGCAGATTCGAACCTCATGTTATTCGCCACATGTGGTTGAGTATGGTTGACTGACGACGGAAACTAAACCGAAAATGGTCATTCTAGTCTCCGTGTATTTGTCTGTAATGTTCTTCTATATTTGCATGCATAACTATTGGTGGATGAAAGCTCACAGCTCGCTATCGGAACTCGTCCTGTAGTGCCTTGAGGCTCACTCTCGAACGCCGATAGCGGTCACACAGCGGGTAGCCAGAAAAAAGTTAAGGCAAGGGGAACCGGACATGCCATTTATGACTTATTGGTCGCCAGCTGGCAGCAATAACCAATCACAGGTGGGGCTAAAAATGAAGCTTTAACCCGCGAACTGTTGATCCGAAGTCCAACGTTCTAACCTACTGCGCCACAGGCCCGGTGGTTGTTTCGATCGGGAATATTACCAAAGGTAGACGGGCGCTCACTGATCAGTTACTGCACTCAGTCATCCCTTAATGCCTTGGGACTCACACTCAAGCCCACCAGAAACCTCTCAGGGGAGAGTGACATAGTCAAAAGATATTACTGACAAAGATAATGGAGGCTGGAATGGCCATTTCTAGCTTATTAGCCGTCAACAGCCAGCTCTACCCATGGACGATGCTCTCGAGTTCAAATACCAGCTTCCCAACTTATGAAGTTTGATATGGTTGCCCGATGCTAGCTAATAAGAAATTGTCCTTTCACTTCCCACATCTTTGATGGAACTCCCTTCAACGTGCATAAGGATATATAAATATTTCAGTTGATTCACTTGGGCAAAATTGGCAATCTCGGTGGGATTCGAACCCACGCCAGTAGGGGGAAGGTTTCAGTACATCCAACGCTTTAACTAACGGAGCTATGAGGCCACCAACGGGAGCCGTGAGTTTTAGCACACTTGGATCAAGTTCATCACCCAGACGACAAAAACGTGTGGAATCCACCAATTCTGATGCAGTAAGCTGACTGCCCCAGCTGGATTTCCTAAGCAATCAATCTACAATCCACCAGATGACTATTATGCGCAATTATCGAATACAAATTTTGGCAGATTTAAATAATTCATTTTAAAATGTTGATCATATATTAAAATATCCGTGATAAAAAGCGCCAAGTTCACAAAAATCCTACCTTTTACGTTTAAAGTAGAGAAGAATCACGGTTATGCCAATTGCTCCCACGAACAGAATGGCGGTGCTTACTGAAACAAGAAAAATTTCAGTCACATATTTCTCTGTAGTCGCCTTGCAGTTTCAAAGAATGTTGTTGTGGAGCAAACTTCAATCTTATCCCTCCTGTCGTGACAGCCTTCTTACGTTCGTTGAAAGCTCCTTTAGTGGTGTCTGGGGCATTACTCTCTCTCTCTCTCTCTCTCTCTCTCTCTCTCTCTCTCTCTCTACTCATCTCTCTCTCTCTCTTCTTTTACATTCATCAGTGACATTGACGGACTGCCCTAATCAGCGAAGGTACGTGAAGAACGCCATTGTTACGTTAACGTAAATATTCGACAATCTCCATGCCTGCTCGCAGTGAGATGGCCTGTTTCGGGTCCAGCTCCACATACCTTGTGGCAGTCGCTCAAGTGCCCTTTGTTCCGTCTTCCTCATCCCGGAGTGTCGACAGTCACGACAAACGTGCTAACGTGCAGGCACTCCGCTAACATGACCGCCCCTCAGGTTTGACCTGGGCAGTGTCTCGGCTGGGCTTATCCTCGGGGCTATCTTCCGCGCGTCGACCGACGCAGCCAGGAGGCCACTAGAAACGACACCCCACAGGTAATGCAACACCTACTCACACATCCATTGGACGACAGTTAAAGTTGCTCCATAAACCTATTAAAGCAGCTGCCACCACTATCTCTCCACCCCTCGCAGGCATGACTGGAATCAGTCAACACCAGCCCCGGCTACGTCAGTGGCCAATGTCGCCTGAGAGAGCAACACGGATTTTTGTGCACAGGAAATGTCTCATCCGGACACCTTTCTACAACCCGCAAATTAGCCTGATGATTGTGGTACTCTGAGTACGATCACTGCTTACACCCCTAGAAGACGGTTTGCTTCAGGCCCACCTACAAGGCGCTAGCGCCATCACCAGTCGCAACACGTGAGTACTAGAATCCAGATGCGCTATCTTGGCCAACGGAATTCGAACTGAAACTAGGCTAATCACGCTGTTTCGCCAGTGTCTGCAGGGGTAGAGTTAATAGAAGATCGAACCTAGCGACCGCATGGTCCCTGTTCACGTCTAGCGATTATTTTTGTTGTTCGTCTATCATAAGGCTACTCATTATCCCGTCTGGTCTGCTCCAGGTATTCACGGCAATAGATTTTGCCTACGGATACCAACGTTTTGACCTTCCACACTGTTTAAAGGAAAGCAGGGATGCAGCATTTTTGACGTCAACATCTCCCGCAAGGCACTTCCTCCACGCTCCCCCTATAACCATCGCCGACCGAAGCTGGTGGAACGCATCCTTCACGCAGTTTGGTTCGTAAAATTGCCACCGTACTGACTCACAACCAGGCATCGTCCTTAAGAACCTTCCCCAGCGTGATCACCAGGAGCTACAGTGACCCTAAAGTCCTGTGGGTAGACCTTAAAGTCGTATTTTTAGGTATTTCGGTTTCTCTGCATACTTTTGCCACCCTGTTTGCAAGGCGAATTTCTGAACCAGTTGAGCGCGAATATTAACCCTCAGAGGGAACAAGATATTCCGATGGACGTACAAGTGGTTAAGGTAAAAGCATGCATATTATTGACTGAAAGCGTTAAAAAAACTGATGCCTCCTCATGGTCTCGCTTCGTGCTACCAAGGGGTAAAAAGACTTTGGGGTTGATGCCGTTGTGTGGAGTTTCCAGCGTCAATCCTTGTTACCTTGGAAATACAGGAATCCTCATTTCAGCAGAAGAAAAGACAATCAATGTCTAACCACTGGCCACATGCTCACTAAAAGCCCACAGTTTAAGCTGTATGTGGGTAGGTTCGTGAAACGTCCTTAAGCTTTCAGCGGATTGGCGACAGAAGTACTGGCGATTGGCTGCTCCAAGGTCGAAGTTCTACCCAAGGTCATGCTAATTAATAGTTACATATCTCGTTACCAGCCGACCAAATGCCGTTGTCAGTTCAGTTGCGTGTGGAATAAATGGGGGAGAGTGGAGCCGATATCAGTGAAGCATCTCCCATGGCAAGCCAATTTACAGATTTCTCTAATAAGCCTGCCTAGCGCTAAGTTTCGTCTTATGTCGGTCCACCAAAATAGCCCGGCGATCTTTTAAAATTAGTCAGACATCAATGACTACTGCTTTAGTGTAGCCTTTGTGGCGTCACGCATTTCTATGAGCGTGTATGTAACGAATGTCAGGTGGAGACTTTGCAACACGTGCTTAGTTGCTAACTTGAGGTCGCGTCTGACCTTTTCTGGGTCAAGCTGCAACGGCCCCTTAGAGATCTGGAACTGGTATTTCTGTGATATTCGCGACCCGCTTTGGGCACAGGAACCACACGAAATACTTGTGGCTTGTGCATATTAAATAACACAATGGTTTTTCATCCTCCTTACGCAAACTAATGTTAAAAGGAGAGGCTCATTGCCATTTGACCGCGCGGGGACCTAGGAGCAGTATTTAGGTTTCAGTGTCGCTAATCTTTTTTATATTGTATCAGCTATCTGTGTTCATCCTTAAAACTTGTGATGCGCAAGTTAGTATAAAGTGTACCCTGCCTTATTATGAGACCATTCTGTAGGCTAAAAAGACCCCTTCCACTCAAATCGATCGATGTGATTAAGCCAGAAAACGCAAGGTCACTCCACGGTAAACTATGAAGTCTATAGCTTCGTCTAATAGTGTACTCACCACATGCCGTCGTTTGCTATATCCACCATCAGTCCTCAGGAAGATGGTAGCATTATATGAGTAATCACGTAAATTCTGAATACAAGTGACCATTCTAGTTTGTTCTTCCTAGAGTTGGTACCGATGCGTAAATAAGAAAGATAGTGGATATGGAACTGGAGAGCATTTCAGTCTTTTTATACACCAGTTCCGTTGAAGGGCCGTTGCTCTGAAGTTAAGGAAGGGCTCTTAGGTTCCATTTTATGCACATGCCGAAGTAGATTCCACCAAGCAGTCTGCATGGTTGTTGCAGTGGAGTGCAAAATGAGAAATCTTTTCCAGAACGAGAATTAGGTGATTTGTGGGCCGTGGCGCTGGGTTACCGCGTGGGTGACAGTCTCTAGGTGACTTGGCTGTCCAGTAGTCGTTAATGCACTCGTGCGGATCATAGCGAGAGAAGGAGATCAGGTTAAGACTTATCGATCGCCAGCCTGCAGATTAACTGACAGACCTTTGCAGCATGAAGTCGAAGCATTATGTTACGGTTCTTTATTTCTTGGCGACCGTAAGCGAATAGGCAACTCCTAGGTTATTGTAGCAAAACGAATAATGCGGAACAAGTGAAACACTGGGAATGATAGTTTGAGCTCGCATCACAGACCAATTGGCAATAAACGGCTAACCGGGAAACTTTCCCAGTCCCTCCCTTTGTGCGCGCTTACGACAAAACCGGGATACAGCCACGAGCATTTGACACTCTGTACAATAAAAAACGTGACACGGATGCATTTTACGGTCGCCTAAGCAGGCCACGGGAAAAGGAACCGTGCACAATGCATTTCGCTTGGCATTAAATTCCGGGGAAATTATGTTTAGGTACATTGTGAGGTATTTGGTTAATTTTACGGTTAGGTTTACGTTTGAGGTTACGGACAGATTTCAGATTAGAACCATAATTATACTAGGGTTTAAAGTATTTATCGTGAAAACGGTTGTGCCTATGTTTAGGGTATGGCTAGGGTTAAGATTAAGGCTACACTTTAGTTTTAAGTTAGGGAAGGAATTAGCGATAAGACACGGACATATTTACCATTCCTGAAATTTACCATGCAACTACTTATTTTAAGTGGGCAGTGTGTTTCTTTTTCCCTTGGCCTGTTAAGAAGGCCATACGGCGCTCTGGACGAGGCCTGACACGCGGGCATTTAAGGGACAGGTCGTGTGTGGTACGCGTAGCCGGGCTGCTTATTCTTGTCAGCCACCGCATGCACCTCTTGACTTACTCTGTTATCGTAAATGAAGTGTTCGGAAAGAGGGATGAGCTAGGTGCGGTGCATGTCTGCTGCATTACAAACTAATTTGTGCACAGATCACCGCTGCTGGATCCTTTCTGTGATGGCAGCTGTGGGTTATGTTGCTCGACAGGACTGGCAAAACAGCATAAATAATTTCTTAGTTAATGAGAACTCACCGCAGCAGATAATCAACGGAGTGTATTTATTGCCTGCATTTTCCTTCGAAGATGTTTTTGCTGATGCATCTGTGTTGAACGAAAAACAAATTCTGTAGATTACCATTGACACCCGAAGATTCTATCCCCCCAACGTATTACGCAACTGTCTGTTGAGGCTGGTTCTTTGGTTAATTCTGGTGCGTTGCTTTCCATTAACAGGCGCTCTGACCTTGCAGAGAAATCCATCTCTTTATCAGCAAAAAAACGTTAAATAGTTGTTATTTCAGTGAATTAACAGGGAAATTCTTATCCGATCTACTTTCCCTATTTTAATAAGTCGAGTTAGGCCATTTCAATAATATAAGGGAGGGTAGAGTAACCAAAGTTTAAACATCTGGCTTCAATTCTCCCACCTCCGAGAGCATTAACTGTTTTTCATTTGAGTTCAATGAAAACACTGATACTCACTAAGTAATAAAACCCTCATGTAGCCTTCAAGACCTTATTTTGTAGCTGCTTGCCCTGGGAACTAAGTCCACTCTCTTACTCGGTATGAGATAAAAGCAAGCCTTCGGTACCATAGCAGTGTGCGTCTTTCAACCAGTAAATACAAACTTTCCAGAATGTGAAGACATGACAGTTCGACCGTCTTAGTCCGAAGCTGTCCATCGTATGCTGCACGGAAGGGTGGTGCAGGGACGGTGACTTGCGCGTGATTTAGTTTAAAGTGATAGTAGACTTGCGCTGCATCTACCGCACTTTTTCCTCCTCCCCCACCTGAGCCCGGTGCCATGACAGAGTCAAGAAGACCGGAGATGGGAGAGGGCGCAGGTGGCTGGCGCGGTTGGAGCCGCCCCTGGGTGAACGACCACACCTGGCTCAGATCCCACGGAGTGGGAGTGCCATAAAGGCCACATTAAGAAGGAGCCATTGCAGCCTGACGCTCAGTCCGCCAGTCAGCCACTCAACACAAAACGCTCATTGGGCTGACCACGCGGTCCGAGTTATCACGTCAGTTGGCAACCTTCCAAGCCATACCCAGTCAGGTTCACATCGTAACGAATATGCTCGGATAAATTTGCATGTGAAGTTTGGTAAAAGTAAATACTGGACACCGAAATCGAACAGTATTTGCTATTGGATAATTTCGGTATTTGTGCAGTTTTAATTTACTTCAAAAGTAACAAACCAAGTGCTATTTCATAGGTGTTTGCTCGTTGTACGGTTTATAAACGCAACCTTAAAGAATAACCAGTTTTTTCAAGGAATATCATACCTGATTTTAAAGGCTCAAAAACAAAATTACACATGATTGACTGAAGTGGGACAAATAAATTCCAGCCAACATGCATATAAAATGAGTTCATAAAAGTCCAATGGCTCACCTATTTTTGACGCAAATTTTTGAATCACACGCTAACATAGAAACCTGCGTACTTACCTACTCGCGTGTATATTGAAACAAGGGCGAAGAGTAGGGCCAAGGGACGCACCGGGAGGTTGAATACGACACCACCACATCTCCGGAGTTGGTGTGACAAAGTCTGCATTCTGACGGTGAATGATTCAGTCCGAGGGTACTACGATGTGGGCGACTTGTTGGAAACTCAGGTACCGGCCACCAGCACGGCACATGTCTGAACGACTTTGTAGGCGCGCCTTCTCTACCTGCAGTCAAGCGGACATCGCTCACAGGCCCGGACCAATAGGATTCAGGCTACACGATCTTCACACTGAACGAGGGTTACGCGCGCGGTTTTTTAAATTAGGCGCACTTGAGTCGATCTTAAAGGCCTGCTCCACGTTATCGATTTTTCAGCATTTCGACAGGTATTGTGAGATACAAGATGAGCCTAAACTTTCATTCAGCAAAACTGTCTAAAATCTTTACCGGAGACGTCTATCAAAGCGGTAGATTGATAATTTTTTATTGAAGCACAAGTTCAATTTTCACTTAGTCTGCATCCTAAGTCAACTTCTAAGGCAGAAATACCAACATTTTCTGAAAGTCGAACTTTACAGGCGTTGGTTTGGTGCAATATTTTTGTTTCCCGAAGAAAGCTCACGTTCATTTGAAAGAAATATGTGATACATAAACATTTTGAGACATAGTCATCATCTGAACTCTCTTCACCGAAGAAATCTTAAAGAGAGAGCTGCGCCTACAGCCTCGGAAATTTTGACAGAAGGCGCTGGATGGAAGCACTTGCTTCCTTAAAGCTTTGAAATCATACTTGAGGCAGAATCAGAAGTATAATAGATTTGCTATGCATTAAATGTTAACCGAAATTGTGTAATGTTTTGGATTCGAAAAAAAATATCAAATAGGTTTTTTACGGTCACATCAAGATGCCAGATTTGAGCAAGTTTCTTTCCGACCGTCTGTAAAAACTAAACTGTGACATAAACAGATTACTTAAACAGTATGATCTTTTCTAATTGATTTCAGATGCCTTTATAAATTCAAATATAGTTTATGGAAAACATGGAAAACAAAATATTCTTTTTGTACTCATTTCGTAGCAAATCGTGTCTTCTTAAAATTGTGTAGTTGAAGGTAGGGTGCATTTAGGTTTTCGAAAGTTTCCAATAACGATATTTTTAAAGATCACGAAATTTCCATTCATCCAGTTATATCATCTGCTATGACCTGGTACAAATTGACCACAAAGTTTTATGAGCCATTGTGAAACTTAATCAACGAATTGAATCATCTTCCCTACCCGGAAACCCAAAATACCTGTGTAAATGCAGGTCAGGTCCAAAATGAAATCAAGAAATGTTTTCTTAAGCCAGTAGATACCCTTACTTTTATTATAAAATCGAAGAAGGGGTAATTTTATGCGTTATTAATTTGAATTTATAAGGAAATCGAAAATCGATGAGAAAATCCCTAGTAATTAAGCAGTTATTTTCGCAGTGTAGTTTTTGCAGGCGATAAAAACGAAACTCACTAAATAACCGGCATTCTCCTGCAAGGTGTATGGTTTAGGATTCGGCTGCACAAGAATAAGTATTAAAAATATACTTAAGTATTTTTCGGAAACCAAATAAAATTTCAGAATTTTGGTTGACGTTTCATAAGGTAAAAAATCTACTCTATATATAGGTACTTGAATCGAGAGTCGAAGTTTAATCAATCTCATAGGACAATAATGCGTTTAATTTGAATGAGCAAATGGAAGTCAAGAACCCCTGTAATAGAGGACTGGCGCTCTGCAGGGGTTTAACGGATGGGACGAAAGGCGACGACAAGCCACGAACTCCACAAAGCTGCCCACGCACCTGAAACACCTTAAACCAGTGTCTATCAAAACTAAGAGCACAGGAACGTAGTGGTCAAACTGTCTGCCTCAATGAAAGTGCTGTGCATCGAAGACACGAAACGTAACTGTTGTGTCCCCAAAGGGATGGTTATGGCGGTCTGAAAGACGAACCTTTATCCACCACCAACACCAGTCAAGCCCTGATTTACCCGTGGATCTCCTTTATCACCTTCCTTGCGCATGCTTCAATGTGCATGTATGGATCGCGTCTGGGCATCCAGGTTAGTCGTTCAACTCTTGATTGGTTGTTTTAGTATGCCCTTGAGATCGAGGAATCCGTATTGACTTCTTGTTGGATGGTATTGCTCTCCTCTGAGGTAGAGGGATTTATCTGTTTGACCACACGGACTTAACTTGGTCTCGCCTAGAGCCGTCCTCCGTAACACTAACACCGATCGCAACTGCAACTAAGTTTAAACCACGACTAGGATATTCACCCCTAACCCAATGTTCAGTCCAATAATCTCTAACCCTAACGAGCAATCTTAATTTCCGATTCTAATCCAAAATACCTAACGTCATCCCTAACCCACTTCTTTACTCTTACATTAGCCCTAAAACGCAATCTTGAATGTAAAACCCACTCAATATCTACCGCCAAAACAGATGCAAAGCTAAGTATAACATGCCTACTTAAATCAAATAGGCACCTGCGATCAGAATGAGGACTGCTGGTCATGCACATTTCAGCTATCACTGGCCAAATCTTCAGACTCACTGTATTCTGTCCAGCAGGTAGACCGACATGCGATTGGGTGAGTATATCGGTGTGATATGCGTACTTCCCTAGGTGGTTTGAAGCCATCGGTCAGCCCCACGATGTTTTACTCGCTTTCAAACACCTGATGCCGACAGTCAGCTGGTGCATCTACAACTCTGCTCTCATTTCACCAGAAATCGCTCTTCCCACCCTCTCCCCTCAGACTCCCCCTGTCACTAACGAGAGTTCGGCCATCGTGCGTGAATTGAATCGTTGTCATTTTTTTCGCGCCACTGATGACTTATGCTTAAGAAGTAGACGAGATCACTGAGACAAGAACTTATTCGTCTGACGTTTTGGATTCTTGCGCGAATCCATCATCAGTGACATCATCAGATACGCGTTATTCATACACAAGTAATTGCTATCGCATACATAGGACAATTAGTGGCTCCATTTGGTATATATCTGATTCGATAGGGACTTCCAGGGCGTCATTCTCCACCTGCGATTCTGGTCGACAAAATGCCTTATTCGTGTAGTTATTGTTGTCGTGTGTGAATTGAATCGTTGTCAGTTGTTTCGTGCCACTGATTTCTTGCGCCCTATTCCCAGTCATATCAAGATGCCGGATTTGAACAATTTTCTACCCGATCGTCTGCAAAAACTAAACTCTGACATGGCAGTTCGACCGTCGATTTCGACGAGGTCCACCGTATGCTCCACACCAGGTGGTGCAGGGATGGTGACTTGCGCGTGAATTAGTTTTAAGTGATAATAGCCTTGCGCTGCAGCTACCGCACTCTCTCCTCCTCCCCCACCTGAGCCCGGTGTCAAGACAGAGTCAAGAAGACCGGAGATGGGAGAGGGCGCAGGTGGCTGGCGCGGCCGGAGCCACCCCTGGGCGTGCCACCACACCTGGCTCGGATCCCACGGAGTGGGAGTGCCATATAGGCCACATTAAGAAGGAGCCATTGCAGCCTGACTCTCAGTCCGCCAGTCAGCCACTCCACACAAACACACATTGGGCTGACCACGCGGTCCGAGTTATCCCGTCAGTTGGCGACATTCCAAGCCACGGCTTTTAGCGCACCGTGATAGTTTCAAGATCGTCAGATTGTTTATATTGAGGAAAATACGCTGAGCTCTTGACCTCACTCTCTCCCCCACCCCCACAATCAGACCACTGTCCGAGCCGGTCAGTTGTCTGATGCGGAAGCGGGCGCAGCTGCTGGTGACCTCGTCTACGTGTACTACGTACACGACCTGGCCCCCCAAACACAAGCACCAGGATTTCACACAACAGGAGGTTGAACGGCTTACGTTTCACATGTGTGAGATAGCCAGATATCACGTTAAGAAGGAGCCATCGCAGCCTGACTCTCAGACCACGAGTCAGCCACTCCACACAACACACATTGGACTAACTGCGAGTCTGAGTGTAGTTGTCAGTTGGCAAACTTCCAACCGCAGCACTCAACGTTACCGCACTCTCTTCTCCTCCCCCACCTGAGCCCGGTCCCACGACAAAGGCAAGAAGACCGGAAATGAGAGAGGTCGCAGTTGGCTGGCGAAGCCGGAGCCGCCCCTGGGCGTACCACCACACCTGACTCGGATACCACGGAGTGGCAGTACCATAAAGATCACATTAAGAAGGAGCCATTGCAGCCTGACTCTCGGTCCGCCAGTCAGCCACTCCACACAAAACACATTGGGCTGACCACGCGGTCCGAGTTATCCCGTCAGTGCAACTTTTCGAAACCACAGCTTTCAGCGCACCGTGATAGTTTTAAGTGCGTCAGATTGTTTATAATGAGGAACATGCGCTGAGCTGTCGACCTCACTCTCTCCCCAACCCCCACCATCAGACACTGTCCGAGCCGGTCAGTTGCCTGATGTGGGAGTGGGCGCATTGGCTGACGGATCGGCGTACCCGTCTTCACGCGCCACAGCACGACCTGGCCCCCATAACGCACACACCAGGATTAAACAAACTCAGGGGATATGCAGCAGCCATCGCCGTCTGACTCCCAGTTCACTGGTCAGCCACTCGACACACATAGCACATACACTGAGCCAACGGCGTGGTCTGGTGGAAGCGTCAGATTGGCAGACTTCCAAGCAACGGTTTCTAGGAAACCGTGATATACTCTGGTAAATGGTGACAATGAGGGTGTTGTCGATGTATTGGTGAAGGTAGTGTGCGCTGATGTAGCTTAGCCTCCGGTGGTTTACCGGAGGTTGTCGTGGAGGCGCATGTGTCCTAATAGGCCCATGCGGTGTGTAAATGTGCGGAAGCAGTGAGGGCAGTGAAGGCGGGCGCGTCGACTGTATGTCGGAGCCCCAGGCACTGGTTCACCAGCCTCCGTGCGATGGATTCGCAGGTGGCCGACCAGGCCGATGCGTGATTTGAAGTTGCGGGCGCAGTGTGGGCAGGAGAAATCGGTAGAGGCTGGGGGGATGTCATTCATGGTAGTGGGGCTGGCAGGGGCGCTAAGAATGGCAGGAGCGGAGGGTGTGCATGGTGTATCGGTGTTGTCGGCATTGTGGTGAATTCCGCTCTGACATGAAAAGGTTACTTAAACAGTATGAGATTTTCTAATTGATTTCCGGTGCCTTTATAAATTCAAATATAGTTTATGGAAAACAAGCATCAGCGACATCATCAGATACGCGTTATTCATACACAGGAAATGGCTATCGCATACCTAGGACAATTAGCGGCTCCATTTAATATAAATCTGATTTGATAGGGATTTCCAGGTCGTCATTTTTCCACCTGGGATTCTGGTCGACCACATGCCGTGGTCGTGTGGTTAAAGTTTGCAGAGTAAAATTTCGTAAACCAATTTAATAGTTTTTGCTTTATAGAGCAAAATACTGCGATACCGGATTTCCGTATAAGAACTTATTTTAATAATTGCATTAATTTCTGACTTTTTAAATATTTGTTAAACTAAAGATGCTTTAGAAAAAGGAAATATGTGAAAGCTTTCTAATAAAAGCGCCTGTCAGAGTTGGGCATATGTCTCACTACAAATTTCATACTTGAGGACCCCCTAACTGTAATAGACTTAATTTTTGCATCCAAGCTGTTTTTTCATATAAAGGAGAGTAATTTAACCTCCAGAGATTTACCAAATAAACTTTTCGCACTTGAAAATTAATTTTTATATCTGCGTAAGTAAGTCGAAGCAGAATGCGAGCCAATGGGTGATTTTTAGGAAACCTGCCGTTTCATTGATTGAAAAATTTGGATTTGAAAACATGGCTGGGTTCATGCCAAAGAAGGTCATAATAATTACTATGAAATATCCATCGTTTAAACGTACCGATATTGTCCCAGTAGTTACGAATACGCCCTAAGTAACCTTGAAGCGTCCTACCATGAAATGAATATTTTAAATTTTATGTAGGTTTCTTTTCTGCAGAAGATGAGCCGATGGAGCAGCAGTTTAAATGTGCACTGTTCCATGAGTTCAAAAATCGAAATGTGAAAAAACCGGCCAAATTTCTTATTATTTATCGTTCTTTTAAATATGAAACTAAGTAGAGGCTTTTTTACCAGGCTAGATCCTATTCTTACCAAACTTCATCGTGCATTTTTTAACAATGAACGATAAGCGTTTTTCACAGAATACTATGATTCACTTTGAGGTGCTATGGAGCGCAGGAGCTTACCAGATAGTTTGGCATTCAGTAATATGGTTGGCGGAAACAAATTTGGATGTCAGTTTGTTTCCTTAGGTACCGCTGCTGTCTGTCTGTCTGTCTGAGCAGGGGCGGTTGGCACATTGTCGCCGGTGACAGTACGAAGCTGCGAAAAGAGAACAGGTATAGTTGGTACGGAAAAGAGAACAGAATAGTGGTGAATGTTGCATTTCAGGCATGCGCATAAAAAACGAAGAATATTTTTCGCTCGCCGGATTCACGACTTTATTCATGCGAGCATTCGGATCACGAAAATCAAGGACGTATTAAACTCAACTGAAGTGTATTGTATCGCATCTCATGCCTTTACTGTTTTCGTAACTAGACAGGACAGACTAGACATAGTCTTGAATCACGCATACACGAGCATTCGCTGGCTGTGAGACGTGGTGACGAATTATCACATGTGGCTGCTCAAATCTATGAAACAGGTCATGAGTTTAACTTCATTGTTACGATTATAATCGCCCACGCTAGAAGCAAGACAAGCCGATAATTTATTGAGGCCTGGAAATCTGTTGAGAACTTAGTTAATTAACTTATCGATATGGAGCCGGCATACAGAACCCTGCGCAGTCACCTCCATAATGGCGTCACTGGTGTTTGATGGCTACCTGCCCCCTATAACTGTTGCTTGTTTGTTGTCGCTTCGTTTACCTCTGAAGATGGTCTCCAGCAAATTTTCGAAAGCTCAGATAAATAAAGCCACGATTCTGGCAAGCTAATAACCGTCTAACTTACCTAAACAGGTAATCTTCCAGGTGTTCGGGATGATTCTAAAATAACTACTACTTTACTCAATTTAGTAGCGTTGTAAGTTGCATTAACTATGCACGAACTTGGCAGCAATATCATGCCAACTAAATAAATTCACATATTGAAGATTACTACAGCGCAGCAGGTTTGATACACAGTTCAGAACTTTCGGAGTGCGTCTTTTGGCTGAATTTGCTCGCGGCACAATAAAACTCGACTAAGGACATTTTCGTGTGCAGATTGGCAGAATACAGTGGCTGAGTATGTGTCCGAACAGACTATAAAATCCTGCTTTTTACGGGTTTACACAGGCGTGGACTGCAGAGCTTATTGGAACAATAAAATTCGTGAGGGCTTTTCAAGAACAACCAGTCTCTCCATAGCGCATATAACTAGTAAGAACCACATAGTAGTTTTAATGTTCACAGGAAACCAATACGTAACAGGAAGATTATTTTTCAGTACACAGAGAACAATAAAAATGGTAAATGGACATAGAAGAAGAAGGTAATTTTACCACCCAATAGAATGGTGAGTTAATCTAAGACTATTACTAGGACACGTTGAGTTTGACAATGTGGTTTAGCTGTTTGCATAGGCGAGATTTCTTCCGCCGTATGTAAGCTGCTTCCAAATATCGCAATCTCTAATTTTTTCGTGCCCGAACAAGTACGCAGAAGGCTGTTGTCAGCTGCGCTTTGAAGGCTTTCTAGAAGAGGTTTCTTAATCGACGAGTGGGGTATTTCATTTTCTTCCTTTAAATACTCAACTACTCTGAATGTCAGTCGCCCTTTACTTTGCAACTATACGTGAATTCATAAACAGAATTTGATGTGGTGTGCACTTGTGAGGCATTCTCTGTGCGTTTACTTGGAATAATTTAAGTAAAACTGACGAATATGAGTCCAACTACCTTGTATGTCCTTTCACCCAAGAATGTCGCTTGATGTTAATTGAAATGTCATCACTCTTAAAATGTAAGGATATCATAACGAGTTCTTGCTGTACATTTGGATGAGGCCTGCTAGATAGCCACGTTTTCGTAAATTGCTTCAAGGCGCACAATTTAAGCCTCTAGCTTCTCACTAGAATCAATGTTTTTTCCTTTTTGAAAGAGAGTATCCAGCAGGTTTCATTTCCATTGTGTTAGTACAAAGCTCAGGACATGCATCTATTCACCACTCCGTGACATCTTGTACCTTCTCTCATCTACGATATTCTTGACTCTGTCTCGACACTGGTTCCTGGTGGGGAGTGGAATAGAGAGTGAAGTGGGTGCAGCGCAATGCTAATCTCACTATAATCAAGCGTAAGTCACCGTCCCTGAACCACATTGTTGTGAAGCATCTGGTGGACATCGTCGGAATACGGCAGACAAGCGATCACCTTATTGAACGATTTTCATGCAAAAACAGGAGGACGTCCAAGAGGGATAGCTTACTAAGCTACTTCATTTCCATTGTGAAATCAACCTTCGGGTTCCGATCCCTGGTAAAAAATAAGTAGATCTTTGGCCTATTCGCTTTTATCAATCTTCGCGAATATATCATGCACATATCCTCTGTCTAGTGTTGTCATACAAAATTTCGATGGTATCGTTTCTTCTAGGCGAACAACAAAATCTTGGCGAATGTTGAATCAAGTGTATTTCCCGCTATAAATGCATCAATTTTTATTTACATTACTCATTGAAATAAAACCTGAACATTTTTCGTACAATGTTTAAACAATTCACATAGTATTTTGGGCGAGAGACGGCATGGGCACATATAACAGCTATTATTTAATCCAGTGGCCCAGTTCTTAATAATGATTTAACGTCTAAGTTAATCGCACATTTGCCAGAAATGTTTCGATGCTTAATTCCTTTAATAAATTGGAAACTGATTTTTGTCGTGTAAGTTGAAAAGCAAATGTTGAATTAGCTATAACTCCTTCACAAACCATTGTGCTATTCTTTGTTGAGGTAAAATGCGTGGACAGAATTGGCCATACAGGTGTGTCCTTCTTATAAGTCTGAGGAAATGAATACCACTCGGCCTAACAGATAGTACGCTTATAGTAATAATCGAGGTTTTGTTCAGCAACTGTTAAACTATTTTTTTAGATGGAGCCTATCGCTGAAGTTCCTGAAGGAAATTTTCTCTGATACATTAAAATAGATTCGATTTTTGTATTAGACTGCACTTACCGCACTTATTGCTTCTCCTCCACCCAGGCCAGGTCAAAAGACAGGAGGTGGGAGAAGGTGCCGATGGTTGGTGGGGTTGTGGGCACACTAGGCTCAGATCCCACTGAATGAGAGTGCCATAGAGGCCACATTTAGAAGCGGCCTTTGCAGCCTGAATCTCAGCCCATCAGTCAGTAAGTTCACACAATAGACAGACTGCGAGATCTGAGTTATTCCGTCAGTTGGCAACCTTCCAAGTCACGGCTTTTAGCGTACGGTGATAGCTCAAAGCGTGTCAGCTTGTTTATAGTGAAGAAAATGCTTTGAGTCGGTGACCTCTATTACTATTATTATTACTATTATTATTACTATTACCATTGCCAGTGCTCAGCCACTATCCGAGCCGGTCAGTTGACTGGTGAGTGGAATGGGTGCAGTAATTATCATAACTAGTGACCTCATCTGCGCGTGCCACATGCACGACCTGGCTCCCTCAAAAAAATCAGGATTTCACACGAAGGAGAGGGGGCGGCTCAGATCTCGCGCATGTGGGCGTACCACTGAGGTCACATTAAAAAGGAGTCTTTGCAGCCTCAATGCCAGTCTATTGAACCTTCATCAGAAACAACCAGTTATAAGGCGAGTATGAGACCGGTTAAACACAGCCTAAATGAATAATTCATGCGCAAATTGTGACAACTGACCTTGGCTTGTCAGCATTATTCTGCGCTGGACAAGAGAATTGAAGGAAGATGAGGCAGTGGATTCTGGAATGCACACTTTCGTTTTGACAATCGATTATGCCATGTCGTCGGAAAGTTACCCCTCCCCAACATCAATTTTCTTAACCAGAATACACCGAAGGAAATCCGACTAAACAGCTTTTATCAAGATGGTGTGTCTAAGTGGCTTGCAGTGAGCGTTCAGAGTGGCGTACGCCAGTTACATGCAGCAGATACGCGAGAAAACCATACGCATGAGCTATCTATTACCAAAGCAGTATGAAGCTCTGAGCTAGGTCAGGCACCTCCGCCCATCAACCTCGGTAGAGGAGAATCAGCATTCCCAAAATACTAAATTACTGACCGTACAGGTATTGACTATCCTGACTGGCGAACTCTGTCTCCACCCGGTCCAAAATATCAGTAGCCCAGGTGCTGGGCATGATTTATCAAGCACAGTCTCTGCCTGCTTCCGCAGTCTCTGATGATTTGTTCGAGTGAGAATCCGAAACGCCAAACCAATAAACTTCTTGTTCCAGCAATCGCATCTTCTCCTGAGGCACGCAAGTTTGCGGAGGTGCGGAGACAACCGAGACATCAGCGCTGAATTCCGCTAACCCGCAACCTATATGATTTCCAAAGAAGGTTCACACACGTAGGGTTGCGACCGTAAACGGCCTAGAGCCTAAGAAATCTCAGGTTTATTCGTCTATTTTAGCGTATTAATTTCCAACAAGTGTTCCCTAAGTCCCTAGCGAAAAGTGCAGCTTCTGTAGTAGGCGGTGAAGCTATTTATACGAAAAACTACACTCGTCTTCAGTGTGGCACCTTCTAGAAAGGGATATATCACTCTAGAAACAACTGCAATTTAGACCCTTAAGTGGAAAACTTCGCAGCTGCGTCATTCCGCGGCACATGATCAACAAAAAGCGAATGCCTGAGCCTGCAACTAGAACCTGCGATGTCAGTATAGAAAGGTACAATGTAGTTGTATATCGCAGACTGCTTGTTGGAAGATTGTGAGTACTACACGGTTATTCTTTATTACCTGATGAATTTCACCTCCCATATTAATATCAAATCTCCGAGCAAGTCTAACACCTTTGTCTCGAAGATGGGGAAGACTGGGCGACCCACTGATGAACAGAAACTCGTGCAGTTGCGTCATGCCGCAACACAAGTTCGGTTTTGAACTAGTACCTATGATAGCAGAATGGGGAAAGCACTGTGTATTTTGAATGCATTTGTATACAACTAAATATCTACATACTTGACCAACCTACTGGTGAAAACTAGAAGGTTTCACATGGGTAGCATGAAAGGACTACTCGAAAAACAGGCCATATGATTATGCATGAGACCTATCAGATGTAATCACACATTCAATCAAGGAAAACTATTGCATTGCTTTGCGCTTTTAAGACTGAGAGCCACCTCGTCGAGTACGACGGCAGAATGCAGGCCGCTAGATCTAAGAGCGAACCATCTACTGAATGAAAGCAAATCTGTGGCCTGTATCTGGTGCAGCCTATGTGACCGCCGAGGACGAGTCTTAAGTGAATACCAGCGGCACGTCCCGACAGTGACAAGCAGGACGTACGCGAGCACGCGAATTCGGAGATTTCAGGGTGTCGTGTTTTGAGCACCGATGCTCCCAGACGAATGATACTACCTTTGGCGTGAGGCCGCAATCCAGATGGTCAAAAAGCGCGATGCGTTAAGAGAACAACAAAAAACTCCGGTTCTAGTCGTCTATCGTTGCCCCTGGTTGGAAGCTGGTTTGAAAGCAAGTTAGAGCGCGTGCCCGCGCACGTGTCTGTTGCTAACTGAAACCACGGTGCAACCAGTGCGCGAACTCCGAGGACGCGTTGGTATTGACGGGAATCTACATTGCAACCTGTGAGAAACGTTTACGGAAAACATGCCGTGGCGTGTCGCTTTTAGAAAGCACTGTCTAGAAGCTGGGTGATGCTGCCGCTGGTGAGGAGCAAACAAGACAAACAAGTGTACATCCAACGTGACCCACTGGACCGTGTGCCAATGTTATCCTGAGAATAAAGAAAGACTGACAATCCCAAGCTGCCGCCCGACTTGTTTGGAATAGGGCCTGTCATTTACGTTATGCCTACGAGGATAGCGGACGTGACTGAAGGACAACAATCCCAGGTCCATCACCCATTCATGCGAATCAAAAGAAAGGCTCTTGGAAGATGGTTCTGTTTGAAAAAGCCGTTTACGTTGAGTTGGCTATGCCAAAGCAGTCTCCACGCAAGTGAGTAGGCACATAAAAGCTGCTAAGCATACCAACGCCAGCTACCCGAATCGCGCGTGGACAACCGCGATTGGCTGGAGGAGTAAACGCAACTACGGTACCACTCGCTCGAAGTTGCGATCGCGCCGCATACGTGGCCACAGCAAAAGACTGCTTAGGCCTGTTATGTCTTACGTAGTAAAATGTTTCACGGGGACTGAAAGAAGCAGGGCAAGCGTTCCTTCTGCAGCACATCCCGTTTCACAGAGACTCCATAATGCTTAAATTGTGTCAAATTCGCCAGCCCCTCCCTTCCCACCGTCTTTCGATATGAGCGAAAGAGAAATCACTGCCCTCGGAGTGCCAAGAAAGAAATCCCTACTCGTGGTTATTTTGTGGTAAACAGATCTCCGAGGGAACGACATTTTAAGACTCGAAATAGCACGGCTTTCCGGTTCGTGTGTTTTCAGAAAGACGACAGGAATTCCATGCATGTATTTAAAGACCTATGGCTGACTAACAATGCCGATGAGGACAAGGGTGACTGGAATGGCCATTTCTGGCTTACTGGCAACCATCCGCCTAGGTCGTGTCCCACCCGATGCTCGAAAGCACCACCTCCTAATCAGCAGTCCAACGCTCTAACCATGACTACTTAAAAGGCGAGGCTACGGAATATACCTTAATAGATCATTTACTATTGGTCATGGGCTAACAGAATATGGCGATCGAACTTTATGGATGACAGATCGGTCGTCAAAAGCGAGGACGTCCGTCGCGTGCTGAACGGGTGGGGCAGAGCAGTGCCTAGGCGTGAGGGAGACTTTCGCAGCATCTATCGCCCCTCTCACCCCCCTCACTTTACTCCGATAGCAAGATAGTAACAAGACGACAAGGGGTGGAGTCAGAAAAAATACTTCCGGAATATCCACGCCCACGGCGCGCAAGAGATCACAGTTCTTGACCAGCCGGAGCGCAGGCCTACAGTTTCTGGGCCAGTCAATAACAGACACCCACAAACTGCCATCACTCAATCAACGGATCAAGCGGACACTGACAGGCTCTCACAAGACTCCTATTTGCTTATGCCCACGGGGTCTCTGACCACCATCGAGTTCCTGTACAGAATGCGTGCCAACTCCTATTGGTTAGCTAATAGAAACGAAAAGGCTAGTCCCAGGGCGTAGTCGTGAAGAAGGAGATGCGATCACGGATGCTCACTAACTGATGATCAATTCGAGTGAGAACCCGAAAAGTCAGGCTAATAAAGCTCTTATTCCAGTGATCATGACTCCTTCTTCGCGTTCTACTGGTGTCTTTCTCTTTGTCCTTCAAAGCATGACGGAGACTGATGAGTTCAGTGCCTTGAAGACAAACACTACTTGTGTGTTTGCGAGGGTCCTAAGCAGGGTTCCCCATGCAACAAAGGAAAGACGGGGTTTGGTTTCGATAACATGCGAAATCAGAGAAGGTCACCTATTTGCTCAACTTAGAAATTCGTTAAAAGCTGAAATACCCTACGATCCAAAATATTGATTTCAGACCGAATAAGCACCACACATCACCTCGACGACAACTAAATGCAACTATTTCCTTAGCCGTCGTCTGGCGGAAGGGAAAATTGTGAGCACAAGTTAGGTATGTTGGTGAAAGGGAGGAAGATGAGGCATACGACCGTGATCCGCGACCCCACGACTTCACCTCCCTAAAAATATCATATACTCAAAGCAATATCACCGCCTGGTATTGTCCTCCAGCCCCCGGCATCACCATCTCAATCACCCGATGACTGCCACGCCTTCCATCGCATGCCACGGGTGGGTGAGTCTTCAACAAGCCATTAAACTAAAGTTAAAAGTGAGAGCAGATGGGCAAACTGGACGGATTTTCAAAAAATGTCACAATAAAGAAGAGTAACACGTCTATAAAACTGGCACGGCGAATAAGTCAAAACCAAAAAGCACGGAACATGTGTTAAGCCTTCTCAGTCCATTCAATTTCATCGTTGCTGTCAAAACTTTCAGAGGAGCACAAGAGTAAGGAGGAGGAGGAAGCTCGTCTGGAGCGCTGCTTTCTTTTGGTATTCTTTTTTCGATGCTTTCTTTTTCGCCGCGATTTGTGCTTATCTTTCAGGCCCTCATTTGCCTTCCTCTTGCTATTCTCCGGCTGGAGCGGAGGGTTTGGGGTAGTCGATATCCTTGGAGACGGCTTCCTGGCCTCCTCCCAACAAACTGACTCATCGGAGGAATTTTCTGAGCTTGAGGACGAGGAGGAGTAGGAGGAAGAGGAGGAGGAGGAGGAGGGGGAGGAGGAGGAGGAGGAGGAGGAGGAAGGCAGAGGAGGAGGAGGGGAAATAGTGATGACGATTGGTGACGGCGGCGGAGGCGGACGCCGAGGAAGAACGCTAGAGGAGATAATTACTTTGCAGCGGGTGATGAGGTGCTCCTTCTCCTGCGCCTGTGCGATGGCGCCGGCGGACCAGGCCTATTGAGTTCCTCGAAGCCATCGTGTCCCCAGCGATCAGTGACTGCGCCACCGCGACGTACAACCTCACGCCAGAAATCCAGCGCATTCACACCGCCCGCTGCGGAGGCTGAGAAGCTGCGAAACTTTTCTTCCAGTTGCCGTTTGCGTTCACGGCGCCAGTTGCGTTCGGCTGAGTCACTGCGAATGGTGGCGACAGGCCCGGTAGCTCGACGGGTCGAAGACGAATTTCGGTCACCCGAGGTAGATGGGGATCGTCGTCGCTTGCCGTGTTTCCGGTGTTCGCGCCAACAGAGATCTAC
Source organism: Schistocephalus solidus (assembly GCA_017591395.1). Classification (NCBI taxonomy): domain Eukaryota; kingdom Metazoa; phylum Platyhelminthes; class Cestoda; order Diphyllobothriidea; family Diphyllobothriidae; genus Schistocephalus; species Schistocephalus solidus. The sequence continues at coordinate 57,992 of WEDG01004736.1, read as the reverse complement.
CTCCAAGTTCTACATCCCCGATATTAAAATCGAAGTGCTTGGTGAGATTAAGTCGTTAAAGAAGCACGAGTAGAAGCGTATCCACAAACATGTCAAGGCTGAGACGTACCTTGTTGTGAATTTCCGCATGTTTCAGGAACTGGTTGAGCACACGCTTCTCCTATAAGGCAGAAAAGTGGGGCTTCATGATACACAAGTATAGTTGTGTAGTAATCATGGATATTTGTCTCCACGTAAGCTCGCAAATGGGCGGAACAATATAAACGACGTTCTCCCGCAAATCCAGTTCACAATGTAAAAGAAAGCGAAAAAAGAGACCACACTCCTAGATGTCAAGTGTTAGATACACGGGAAGATTTAAAACTGGGGCCTTTCGGGAAGCGTCGGACACTTGGAAAATTATTCCGCTGGCAAAAAAGAATGACAGAGTTCTGGTATTTCTCCATAATATCGAAAAAGGCGACAGAGGACGATAAACTAAAAATCCTAAAATCCCCTCAGTTGCCTCACCAACTATGATAATTTGTTGTTGTCTTCTCCTTAGACTCGAGCAGCAGAGTGAGATTGCAGTAGGTTGCAGTTGTGTTTAAATTAGGCATTTTGAGTGCGGATGAGAAGTGAAATTTTAGGATTGTGCGAACGAAGATAACCTGATAGCTGGATGTTTATAGTTGCACCGCCACACACCGAAACATACAGCCGATAAATATAAGTTTAATCTGCTTGGAAGCAGGGACATCATTTAAATCAAAGGTTTGCGTTGATTTAGAGAACGTTGTTTGATGACTAGCAACAGTTTCTAGTCAAGTAAGAAAGTCGTTTTTTTAAACTGTGGTATTACGAGCCGAGACCAAGGTGGTCAACATGGGTCGTTCTAAGGGTCTCCTGGCCCAGTTCTACAATTTTAGCCGTAGAGGCAAACTAACAGATGATGGCTAGGCAGTCATTCAACCAATTACTGTAATTGAAAACGAGTCTTTTGATTATATTAGTCGGAAAATGATATGCATTCAGGAAAAAAGTTAGCCATGCCCCTTCAGGTTCGCATAAATCTGCCGTCATTAGCTGATTTACGAGCAAAGAATACGTGGTTTTCCTGTTGTGCGAAAGTAATTATCTTACAAGAGTTTCCACTGCCCCGGTAAGTGAAGTGGTTACAGTACTGGGATCTTGATTCCCAAAGTCTTTGTTACAGATTTTAACCACGGACAAGCAGACAGCATCCACTTAATACTTATGAAGATTGTGCACGAACAGATATTGGGTGTACCAGGCTCCCCAAGAGCCCACTGTCGATTGAATAATCGCTCGCACATCATCCAGTTGTACCCCTAAATATGGGTTGCAGACGCCGTAGCATAGAGCATAAGAGTACCTAGAGTATATTAATCTTGACGTTCTTTGAGCTTTTATGTGCAGACGGATCCTTGAAATCCGTTCTGACTACTTCGAAGAAGTTATTTCTTCAAGCGCCTGGAAAAGAGGGCGAGCAAGGTGGGTCTACAGTCTGCCTGCCAGAGAGCCATCGCCGGACCCCCAAAACGATGCTCAGCGCAGGGCTGTTTCAAAATTTTTGAGTGTTTGCTGACTAGTCACGATGTTCCAGTTGCTACTAAGATTTTCGTGTATGGAACACTTATCTGGTAAATTCTATCACATGGTTAGAGAAGCTGTGTCAAGTGCGAGAAATCTCAGCGAAAAGTGAAGATTTTCGACTCGTTTCGCCTGATACTATTTCTTCGATATTTCGCCCGAAATAGTAAAGTCCTCAGCCGCAGCGACATTGCAAGGTATTATATTCCACCCAAGAAAAACGGCCGAAGTGGCATGGACACGGTTCACGTCTCCATGGACTTAGTCCTTGAGAACTCAATCCAACTTCAAATCTTGATTCAGCAAATGATCAATAAACATAGGTTGCTCCTAGACCTACGACACTCCGTCTTTGCGGTTGAAGAGGCGGATGGGTCGAGATCACTACATCTATTTTTAAATAGCTTTGTTAATATAGGGGCGCCATTCGAGATATTATAGAGGCACGACGACATCAGGCATAGTCACAGTTATACTATGCAACCAGTACTATCAATGTATTCGCTGAATCAGTACGGCGCGATTGAAACTTACCCTTTCCACAGCAAAATATCGCTGTCATAGAAACATTTCCATTTTAATGTGAATGCAATGTAGAAAGTTCGTAAAAAGCAAACACATTTTTCTGCGTTTGTTTTCAACTCGTTAAAATCAATATCTCAACAGGATCTTGGTAACATTTAAAAACAATGTTGCCTAAATCATTGTGTTCGTAATTACCAAGATCAGCTGTTATGGGCTTGCATTTTTGTGTGACGACACGTGGTCCAAATGCAAACTGTTGAATGAATATTACCTCCCTCGTTTTACATGTTCATTTACATACCCTGCCTCCGCGATATATCATGTTAAGCGGTTCACAGCTGAGCAAATCTACCCATAGGTGCATTTCTACCGTTGAATCCCAGAGCCTCAGCAAAAATACAGCTACGGAGAAGACTTTTTAAAATTTCCTGAGAAATGCCGTTTTTTAGTTGACGAGGGCAGGATATGCGAACACACGAAATAACGCCGGTTACTAATCATTAAATTAAGCACTGGGGTTATCAGTGGCATCGATGTCCGATCGGACAACAGTAAATAAAAGGTTATTGTGAGACATGTATGCAAAAATGCATTTAAATATTCGATTCTTGCATTTATTAAATTATTTATATGTCCCTATTTATAGTCTACATCTAGTCCTTGGCAGTGTTAAAAGTTCTTTTGCAAATATTTTGTCGTTTACTCATCTGCAGCCACAATGAAACATTTTGGCCGAATATTGCAAGTTGAAAAGCCAGGCGCAATAATAAAATTAGGTAAGGTCTACCATAAAACGTCTATTTAACTGAATGGTGAAATTTCACCATTTACAAAAACTTAAGTTTTTGTAAACAAAAGACTAACCACCGACTCGGTTAAAATAAATCCAAAAGCAACATTTAGACAAAAAGCATACAGTACGCTCGGTAGAACAGAATTTAATCACCGAACTGAATTATTGGAATCCGAATATAAGGAAAAGAGGCAAAAGGATTACACACCCTCATATTGTGAATCAACTTCTGCACACAACATGGGGCGCAGTAAAACATTCGCATGTTTAGTTCAGCTCCGTTCATTTAAGTGTATTTGAGGAAAATAGGATTAGCCTTTGAAATTCCCATTTGTTACATAAAAATAGCAAGAATAAGAAGCAATGTAAAGAAGTAACAGCCAAGTGAATGCAGGCAGATTTACGTGGTACACTGATATTGTTAAGGTTAAGTAGTCACAAAGTCTTCGTGGTGTTGCAACATATGTATGTCAAGCCGATTTTTGAATTTATGCACAGACAAGGACATTAAAATCGCCTCAGGTAGGTTATTTCACGGTTCCACGACACGCTTGGTGAAAAAATACTTCCTCACATCCAATCATACTTGGGGCACACTTAGATTGAATGGATGACCTCAGAGATTATTCGTCGTGGCAAGTTGGAAAAAGTCATCACATAGGAGGGCACAATCCATGCCACGCAGGATACGCAAGGTTTGTATCAAGTTTCTGCGCAACTGCCTGTAACTCAGAGGTTAGAGCTTGACCTCTTACTTATTAACAGTTTCAACAGATTATTATGGGTCCGTAGTTCCACATTCAAAATCATGGTATCTGAATGAGGGTTAAACGGGATTCCTTGGGATATGCAGTTGCTTAAGTCATTTATGGCTGCAATTTGCTAAGATACATAAATCAAATTAAATGGTGGAGACTTAGGAGTGCTCTTGTGAGGTGTTAGTTGGCAGGACGCCGGCATGCAGAGTAAAATGAGATAGTGGGCAAAAGTGCGTGGAAGATCTAAGCTCTTCTTATACATGGAAAATAGGAAAGATGTCAAAATAAAGCGAGCAACAATAAAGCTCTTGCTAAAATATAAACTAGCTTATTGTTTAAGCAAAATGTAGGGCATTCTTTAATATCACCTGATCAGTTTAAACCTCCATACTGTTGATTAACCTTGTCCTAAATTTCCAACCGGAAGTTAAATGCCTATTTCGTAACGTCTTAGATGAATATTGTTTTCTACCCTGTAGCGGCGCCTATAAGATGATTCATGTGTGTGCCAGTTTTGACCCATATTTATTGTCCTTCATCGGCAGATTACACTATTTTGAGTCATATTTTTCAAAATAAATGAATTCAATTGAGGAAAGTACGGGGCAGATTAGTTTACTTTGGATAGATAGATAGATAGAGAGCTACGCTTTTTTTGAAAGTAAAATTGTAAAAGTTTCAGCAAAAAAAAAGTCCTTCATTCACCGGGATGAATCATCCTTGAATGCGACTCTAAATATCGATCAATTTGGACTTCCTTCAAAATTTTGCCAGCGTCCTGCGCTGATGACGTCATTTCCGTTGTTCGAATAAACAAATAGGGGTAAATTCAGTTTTATATGGGTAAAATAGGCCAATCGAAGTATATATAAGAGGATTCACATGCGAATAGAGTGCAAAAATATGGCGGCTCAATTTCAAAAGCCCACCGTCAACCCCTCCACTCAACCTTCTACCTGTTTCCCCCGTGGCCAAAAACTGCAATTTCCGGTGCTTTCAGCCCATTTGTAAAGTCTGCAACACCGTCCTGAGCATTTATACCCTCTTACCCGTCTAAAGCACTAAGACTGCCAGCTTCGCCTCTTTAACGCAATTCTCCAGCCTATCCGGGAAATTTTCGGAGCCATATTGCACAAATAACGTTCTCCAAATACAAAATCCACAATCATCTTAATTAAACTTATTTTACCCTCCACAAGCTAGCTCATCCCATAACCCCTCGGTTCATCTTATACCCTCAATTATATCACCTAACGCAGGTTTTCCGAAGGACGTTAATATAAACCAGACCGAAAAGCAAGATAGCGCAGGTCTCAGTAATCGCATTCTGCCTTCTCAAAAACTAAGCAAACCTCTCCAACAGGCAAATTTCCCTTTACATGTAAACCGATATACAAGACCCCACTTTCCAGCACTTAATTCTTATAGCTGTTTGCCCTCTCCAACCAGCCTCATTATTCCAGCTAACTTCCCAGCACTCCGTTTTAACTACCAACAGGCATATTCTGATCTTTAGCCCTATGGTGGTTCGATACCGGAACGTTTTATTCCTACACCTTTTAGATATATCTCTTAGCCTTTTGTTAATGTCGTCCCATAAAGCAATCGTTCTGGCGCAGTTAGTAATTGCCCTCCAAGCAACAATAACTTCCAACTTAATAACCCACCTCGAATTTTTTTATAAATAAAGATAACCCTTGTTTTGATACTCGAACTACCCTAGACGTCATATTACTTAATGCTGGATCTTTTATAAACAAGATGGCCCAACTGAGAGCCATTGCTTTCGAGTAAATGCCTGATGTTTTATGTGAACCTGAATATTGGACCCATCCCTTAATTTCTGACTCTTTGCTTGTCATAGACCAGTATGATCTCTACCGTCAAGATCTCACTAGTAAGCGTGGTTGTGGTTGTTTTCTCTATAGAAAAGCTTCATTTAAGAACTTTCCGATTGATCTAGACGTTGCGTCCTTCTCTGGTAATTACTGCTTCGTACCCATTATACTTTTGCCCCAGCAAAAGGCTATTCTGGGATGTATTTACAACCTATCTAATTCATCATCCGATGATGCTGCAAAACTTAGTGAAATATTTAAATTGGTTTCGGAGTCCAATTTTAAAACGGAAATAATCGCTGGAAATTTTAATTTTCCTGAAAATTGACTGGATTTTAAACTTTTGTCTACCCAGATTTAAGGATGTCCTAGATACCATTAATTTTTCTGATTGGTCCCACCTTGTCCGTTCTTCAACGAGTGCCAAGCTTATTTTCGACCTGATTTTTACAAACGGCATTGCTCACATCTTCGTTGATTTTCAGCAGGGCCTCTTCCAAAGACCATACATTAATTCACTGTTGCTTACCAATTGTCTCATCGAAAAAGGCTAGCGCCGTTCGTACCTATCATGCTTTTGACCTCGCGGATATGAGCTTAATTTACAAATTTTTTGACTCATTGGACTGGCAGCATCTCTCCTCCATGAACGACGCTGCAAATCTATCAGACTTCATGTCACTCGTTTCAAATAACATCCTAGAATTTGTGCCAACCAAAATTGTCAAGCCCAACGCTTCGGAATCCACCGTCCCTCACTTTCTTTTGCCAAGACTAAAGAAATTTAGGAAGCAATTAAAAGATCAATATACTAGTTTGTTATCTGTACATCTAAGGAATGCAGAGATTTTCAAATCAGCCTCTAAGATTCGTCTTGCACGAGACAGACAGAGGGAATCTTGCGCACTCAGTGAGCCAAACTCTGCAAAATCTGTTGCTTCACTGTTCCGCCGTCGATCCTGCTCTAAACGAGGTTATGAAATACCTCCATGACTAAATGAAGCTAAGAACTTCGTTCTCGAAGACTATAACAAGGCAGAATTGATTAGTGCGTTCTTTGCAAATCATCTTACGATGGAATCTGAACAGGTTCCGACGTTTCAGGCTTCCTCATTCAATTTTATCAGCACCATTGATTTCTCCGTAGAACTATTTCATAAGAAAATAATGCATCTGAAAAACTCCCACTTTTCGGGGATTGACGGTATTCCAAACTTAGTTATTAAGAGAGTGCCACGCTTTCCCGATTGCTTAGCCATGTATTCTCAGATTATCTTTTAAACCGATTTTTTCAGGATTCGTGGAAAACATCTATTATTCTTTCTGTTTTCAAGTCGAGATCTCGTTCGGACGTAAATAATTATCGAGGCGTTCACAAAACGCCCACTCTAGCAAAACCTATTGTAAAAATTATTTTTAATCAAATTCTCGACTTTTGCTTCGAAAATAAGCTCTTAAGCGACTCGCAAATTGATTTTCTACCCGGGAGATCATGCGATGTGTGTCACTTAGCTTTTCTTAACCTCTTCACGTCCCTTCATAATGAGCAACAGTCAGTGGTTGTGATCTACTTTGACCTGAGCAAAGCCATTGACAAGGTTCCGCACAAACGTCTTTTGGTGAACCTGGAAGACCTCGACATCCGGTCTTTTCTCCTTGACTTTATTAGTTCCTACTTGCCTAACCGCAGCCAGAAGGTCTAAGTAGCTTATAGCTACTCGATGCCTCAGCTGATCACGAGTGGCGTTTTTGAAGTCACGGTTCTTGGTCCCCTTCTCTTCATTCTGTACATAAATGAAATTTCAACTTGACTCACAAATTCACAAATTCGTTTTCGCTGACGATCTTAAGTGCATTTATTCATTTTCTAAAGACACCACCAATAGTTGCGTTCAGAAAATCAACACTGATCTACTTGCGCACTCACGTTGGAGCTCTAGTTAGCAGGTGGGATTTTCCTCATCCAAGAGTGGTCTCATGTGTTTTGGCCCCGCCAAGCTTCGTAGAGCCCTAGGTTTTTTATAAAGTACACTTTCAGAACTAACAACCATAAAAGTTTAAGGTCTAAGTTAAACGAATAAGCTAGCATTATCGCCTCATGCAGATCGAATTTCTGCAAAGGCTGCAGAGATATGGGGTTTTATATCACATAATTTTATCCTTCCAGAAATAAAGTTTAACCTGTACCGCATGTGTTTTCTTCCTATCTCTGAATACTGCAGTACCCTCTTTGGGCTGATGAACGTCTCTGACCGCAGTAAGATTGAAAAACCTCAGAGTGTTTTTACTCGAAGACTATTTTCTCTTCCTTGATCCAGTATGTCTTATACGGATAGATGCCATTTGGCAAACATTAAATTTTTCTGGGTTAGAAGACTCGAAGCCGGTCTCATCTTCCTGTTTCACGTTAACTCTAACCCAAATCTCCCCCAAATTAACGCTCTCGCTCCGGTAGATCGATCCAATGCAACTCGTTATTCCTCCATGAACATTTCACCACCTCTTAGCTCTAAAACTAATTGTTCTCTGTTTTTTTGCATCCAAATATGCTTTCATCTGGAATACTCTTCCACTGCAAATAAGGTGGTCGTCTACATTAGCAATTTTCAAAACCGAATTACGCAAACATTTAACTTTGGAAGACATAAAGTCCTTATTGTCTGTTTCCTTCCCAAACTCACAACTTTTGGATTTTGAAAAGGGTCCTCCTGGTATTTGAGGCCACTTCATTGATATTATATTGGTCTCTAATTATTTTTCCATCATCCTCTGCAGAGTCAATCTTTGCATTCACATTTTCGTCCACCCTTTTAAACTAGCATCGCCAACTCTTGACAAACTTGATTCTTTTCTACGATTTTGCTACCCTGACGATGGTTTCCAGGTTCAGTTGATGATCAAGGCGGGTTCTGATGGTTTTGCCTCTTTGATTAGTGGACTATGCAGTCAGCAAGGTCGCATCTCGATGATGATCTCATGACCTCTTCTGTCTCCTCTTCGTTTTGACCCTGGTGTCCACGAAGAGTTCCTCCTCTCTCACCTCCACTGGTGGTGCAGAAGGGACTCTTTTAACTGTTTAAGCTTTTGAATAGTCGTACATTTAATCCCCTTACCACTGTGAGGCAGTTTGACCATCCTCGGCGCAGCAGTCATCGCAATGTCTTTTTATTTCTTCCATTAGCTCGCACAGTTAAGTATCGACGGTTCTTTTCGGTAAATGCCATGGTCATGTGGAATAAACTTCCCCATAATATAAAAATCCAGCGGAGTTTTTGTTTGTTTATGATAACTATTACTAGTTTTTTGCATTCAGAACAGTTTCCGAGAATTCTAGGCACCGAAACGGTAGAATCTGTTTCCTGTCCGACGGAGTGCGCGGCATCTGAACCCGATCCCAGATGTTACCTTGAGGGATACGGCACCATCTCTGCAGCCTGAACCCGCTGACTTCTTCTGCAGACAGTGAGCAACCGTACACGGATGCTTTCTCGCCTGGGGCAGAATCCCGGTTCCTAGCAAAGACAGAGAGACTGCATACAGACTGCAATTGTATTAACCCTTCCCTGATCTGAATTGCTATCATCCTTACAGGCGGCAGTTTTTTCTCCTGAATAACATAAAGATAGGAAAAACATTTATAATGATATATATTCAGGAGTTTTTTTACTGCCAGCCTCTACCCACTGAATATTTCATCTGACAATGCCTGTAAACCGGCATTAAATACAACTATTATTATAAACAGTAGCTCTGACTGCTATATTATCTCTCACATGACAAGAAGCGTTCCAAACCCTCATACGTTGTCAGCAACATCACAATACTGTCCCATTGCATCTAACTATTACTTTTTTAGTGAAGCAGTTTTTTCTCCTATTTTTGTTTTAAATTTTCGGCTCGCCGAAATCCGCCTCCGATATTACCGTGGGAGTTTTTTTACTGCTTCTTTTCTAGTTCATTGTATATGTCAAAGATTGTTGACAATTGTTTTAAAAATGGCAAATCGTTCTGAATAGGATATGCCTACCATATTATTAATTTCTGCTATTAATATTCCTGCTCACATATTGCAGTGATTATCCACTTTGTATTTATTTATACCGCGATACTAATTTTGAAATTACGGGGCTCTCTGGGCCTTAAATATACAATTTATTTATTTATTTAATTCTGTTCACTTTACAGGATATAAATTAGACATAAATGTCTTAAGAACAACCTCAAATTGTAAAACACGTGCCTATCGCCTCTACGAATACTCTTTTAAGAATAATGCGAATGCATTTTATAAACGTTTTAGCCTCTCACTTACAGCCATTTTGTTTGCTAGTCAACAATTTCCGTTTCATCAGAAATTGGTATATGTATAAAAAAATTAATAGGTTTATTGATTTGGCACTGCTTGGCGCCGTCAAATAAAGTATGGTTGTCTAACAAATGCAACGCATATGAGAATGGAAACCATCTTGAACAACCGTTATTATTCAAGTATCATTTTTATCTAATCTGCCGATAATTTCATCTCTGAGTTGTGCAGTTAAGATTTGAGTTCCGAATTCCCCGAAAAAGACAGGGAGCCGTAAAATATGTGCTGTCGCGACAAACTTAGAATTCTAATTTGTGGACCATGTCGGTAAAGCAAACCTAACCTGCTTCTATATGGTTTTATTAAAGCCATCTAACTTCTATTCCTCTCATCCTTGTTTCTCACACAGACATTTAGTTTTCACGTATGCGTTGCATTGGGGCATTTCGTACGTACCCTGCATAGACGTGCTGCTTAACGTTCCCCTTAAATGCACCAAAGTTCAACACCAGTTGGTATAAAAGTTCAGATAATATGCTAATTCAATGAAGAGGGAACAGAGAGGGAGCTCGACTCTAGGTATTTCACCTCCACTGCAATCCACCACCAACTCAGTCCAAATATATTAAATAAATAAATTGTATATTGAAGGCCCAGAGCATCTGATCATTACAAACATAGTATCAAGGTATAAATAAATACAAAGTGGATAATTGCTGCACTATGTGAGCAGCCATATTAACAGCAGAAATCAATAATATGGTAGGCATATCCGATTCAGTTCGATTTGCCATTTTTAAAACAATTGTCAACAATCTTCGACATATATGGTGAACTAGAAAAGAAGCAGAAATAAAACTCCAACGGTTAAATCGTAGGCAGAGTTCGGCAAACAGCCAATTTAAAAAAATTATAGGAGAAAAAAACCGTTTCACAAAAATATTAAAAGCTAGATGCAAGGGGATAGTATTGTGATGTTGCTGACAACGTATGAGGGTTCGGAACGCTCCTTGTCGGGTAAGAGATAATATAGTAGTCAGAGCTACTGTTTATAACCACCAGTGGAGGTGAGAGAGGAGGTACTCATCATGGACAACAGGGTCGAAACAAAGAGGGGACAGAAAAGGTCAACAGATAATCATTGAGATGTAAACTTACTGACTGCATATTCCACCAAACAAAGAGGCAAAACCATCAGAACCCGCCTTGATTATCACCTGAAACTGGAGACCGTCATCAGGATTGGAAAATCGGAGAAAAGAATCAAGGTTGTCAAGAGTTGGCGATGCTAGTTTAAAAGGGGGATGAAAAAGTGAATGCAAAGATTGACTCTGCAGAGGATGATGGATATATTTTTAGAGACCAATAGAATATCAAGGGAGCTGCTTCAAATACCGGAGGACGCTTTTCTAAAGAAGGAAACAGACAGCAAAGTTAAATCGTTGTGTAATTTGTTTTTGAAAATAGCTACTGTAGACAATTACCTAATTTGCAGTGGAAGACTTTTCCAGATGAAAGCATCTTTGGAGGCAAAAAACTGAGAATGGTAAGTTGTGTAGCTAAGGGGTGGTGTAATGACCATGGAGGAATTACGAGTGTCATAGGGTCGAGCTAGCGGTGTGAAGAGCGTTAATTCGGGGGAGATTTGGGCTAGAGTTAACGCGAAACAGGAAGATGAGACCGGCTTCGAGTCCATTAACCCAGAGAAATTTAATGTTTGGCAAATGGCATCTATCCGTATAAGACATACTGGATCCAGGAAGAGAAAATAGTCTTCGAGTATAAACCCTCTGAGCTTTTTCAATCTTACTGCGGTCAGAGGCGTTCATCAGCCCAAAGAGGGTACCGCAGTATTCAGGGATAGGAAGAAAACACATGCAGTACAGGTTAAACTTTATTTCCGGAATGAAGAAATTATGTGATATTCAGTTCAGTTCAATGCTTTTCAGGAAAATAAGCTGACGCATTTGAAATCCATATTAGTTACATTAAATTAGCAAGAAGAAGAAGCAATGTAAATATGTTACAGTCAAGTGAATGCAGGCAGATTTACGTAGCACACTGATATTGTTAAGGTTAAGTAGTCACATAGTCTTCGTGGTGCTGCAACATATGTATGTCAAGCCGATGTTTGAATGTTTCCACAGACTAGGACACAACAATTGCCTCAGGTTGGTTATTTCCCGGTTCCACGACACGCTTGGTGAAAAAATACTTCCTCACATCCAATCATACTTGGGGCACACTTAGTTTGAATGGATGACCTCGAAGATTATTCGTAGTGACAAGTTGGAAAAATTCTACACGTAGTAGGGCGCAATCCATGCCACGCACGATACGGAAGGTTTTTATCAAGTCTCCGCGCAACTGCCTTTAACTCAGAGGATAGAGCTTTAGGTTATTGACGAATCTCATATGGCAGTTCACCTTAACCTCTTACTAAATTTGTTGCTCGCCGCTGCACCCACTCGTGCATTTTTAAGTCCTGTTGGGTCTACGGTCGCAGGGCTTGGATCGAATATTTAAGATGTGGCCTTACAAATGATCCCAAGATTTTAGAAAAACAGTCTCTATCAAAATTTTAAATGCCCGCTTGATAGCGTTCAGCATTGCATTGGCAGATTTAGCTGCCTTGCAACATTGCGAAGAAGGCTTCAGGTTGTCTTACATCCAAACTCCAAGATCCTTCTGTGTGTGTGCTTCTTGGAGTTGAAAACCGTTTTTATAGTAGGGTCGCATATCAGTGACCTGATTTCAAATTCACAGACGTAGCAGGGACCCGTTTGTTTGAGTTGAAGGACAAGAGCCATTTGCGGGACCACTCGTCAAATCGACGATGATTTTCTTGGAAATCGTCTCCATCGGTAGCATTGTCGATGACTTTCCAGATTTTTATATCATCCGCAAATAAAGCAAAGTCACAGTTAAATTCCTGTACGCAATCATTAATGAACAAGAGAAATAGTATCGGACTGAGCCTTAAAACTTGTGGGACTCATCTCTCGTTGACTGTGCGCTTTGATCGTGATCCGCCTACACAGACAACATGGGAACGACAAACGATGAAATTCTTGATCTACGTAAGAAGTTTTCCTCCAATACCAAACATTCTCAATTTTTAAAGAAGACGCTGGTGTGGAACACTATCGAAGGCCTTCTAGAAATCAATGTAGGCCACACGCAAAGTGGCTTTTGCATCGAGTGCTTTTGTCCAGAGGTGGTTTTGCGAACGCCTCGATAATTATTTACGTCCGAATGAGATCCTGACTTGAAAACAGGAAGAATAATAGATGTTTTCCATGAATCAGGAAAGAATCTGTTTAAACAGATAAACTGAGAGTACATGGCTAAGCAATCGGGAAAGCTCGGCACTCTCTTAATAACTTAGTTTGGAATACCGTCAGTCCCCGAAGAATAGGAGTTTTTCAGACGCATTATTTTCTTACGAAATAGTTCTACGGAGAAATCAATGGTGCTGATAACATTGAATGAGAAGCCTGAAACGTCGGAACCTGTTCAGATTCCATCGTAAGATGATTTGGAAAGAACGCACTAAGCAATTCTGCCTTGTCATAGTCTTCGAGAACGAAGTTCTTAGCTTCATTTAGTAATGGAGGTATTTCATAACCTCGTTTAGATGAAGATCGACGGCGGAACAGTGAAGCAACAGATTTTGCAGAGTTTGGCTAACTGAGTGCGCAAGATTCCCTCTGTCTGTCTCGTGCAAGACGAATCTTAGAGGCTGATTCAAAATTCTCTGCATTCCTTAGATGTACAGATAACAAAACTACTATATTGATCTTTTAACTGATTCCTCAATTTCTTTATTCTTGGCAAAAAGAAAGTGAGGGACGGTGGATTCCGAAGCGTTTGGCTTGACAATGTTTGTTGGCACAAATTCCAGGAAGTGATTTGAAACGACTGACATGAAGGTAGATAGATTTGCTGCGTCGTTCATGGAAGAGAGATGCTGCCAATTCAATGATTCCAAAAAGTTATTAATCTAGCTCATATCTGAGAGATGAAAATCATGATAGGTACGAACGGCACTAGCCTTTTTCGATGCAACAATCGATAAGCAACAGTGAATTAATGACTGGCCAATTTGTAAAAGGCCGTGCTTAAAATCAACGAAGAGGGAAGTAATGTCGTTTGTGTAAATAAGGTCAAAAATATGCTTGACACTCGTTGAAGAACGGACAAGCTGGGACCAATTAGAATAATTAATGTTGTCTAGGAAAGGCTGAAATCTGGGTGGACAATAGATTAAAATCCAGGCATTTCAGGAAAAGTTAAATCCCGAGTGATTATTTTAATGTGAAAATTGGACTCCGAAACCAAATCAGTCGCGCCTGAATCTATCACGGTGCGCTAAATCTAAGGCTCAAATCTTACCACTTGACCATACAACACAGTCCTCAATGTAAGCATAGTGTGTTTTTATGGAATGGTCGACCGGTAGACTTAATGGCTACTTCATAATTTCAGCCATGCATCCCCACTGTCAGGAAAACCTGGTGTGTTGTATGAGGCCCAGCTAGTGCTTGGCACGTCCAGATGGACTTTCTAAATCCATGAGCCACTGCGTCAATTTCCCATCCGAAAAATAGAGTTTTGCGTAGGTTAACGTCAAGTTCAAGGTGCGCAGATCAATTTTCAAAGAAAATTCAAATTTAACTATTATAAGGGATTTCTTAGTCCCTTGCGTAAATTACTGGTTTAACTCCTAGGGGAACATTGCCTTTTTATCCACAAATCACCTTCACGTACCATATCAGTATCCGTCGTATCGACAGGTGTTAAAATACAGTATCATAATATTTCCCACGAAGAATCCTCATTTTGGATCTGGAGTGTACATATATATAAGAGGTTATAAAGGTCAGCGAAAAATGAAAATTTTTGAAACGTTGATCCGTTTCCAGGGTAACCATCTACCTTGGTCACCGTTTTTGTGAATTTTTCAATGGTGGAGAATACTCTATTGTTTATAGCTTTCACTCTACGTAGACCAATGGTTAGGTGCGATTTCATTTCACAAAGTTTCTTTTAACATCTATACCAACTGTTTGTTGTTCGCTTGTATAAAATATATGCTATTGATGAAAATAACCTAAAAAATTTTCAATTCCGCTGTTCAGCACACTGATACTGGTAAGTTGTCGAAGTATTTCCGAATAAATCCATCAATCCTTAACTCATTTAGGATTTTTTCAGTATATTTAAGGGAGATAGGTAGAGCCTTTGAAAACCCCTTTTTACAGATAGACACTAACAAAATATGCAAATGTTACATGTCGATAGTAGTTTTAGTATATCGATCATTACTGTCGACTTAATATATGTCCATCAAGTAAAAATTCATCAAGTATTCTTTTTAATATTTCAACGCTTTCAGTCTGAACAACTTAAGTTGGCAGTTTGTTCCATTCTTCAGTCACCCGTTGGGAAAAGAAGTTGGCCCAAAAGTCAAGTTTGGCGTGGTTTTTTTCAGTTTGTATTGGTGACCTCATAGACTTTTCATGTTCACAAATTCAAAAATGTCGGCCACCAGAAGAGCACACTCAACTCCTCTGACCAGTTTGAAGAATAAGATCATATCCCCTCTGTATTGCTTATAAGATAGAGGAAAAATTTTAAGTCTTTCTCGTCAGCCCTCATAGGGTAGGCATTCTAATCCGCTGACTAGTTTCCTCGCCCCTCCGTTTAAATTTCTCCCAAAAAGCATAGTCATGTTTCGTCCAGGGGCACCACGCCTGAACGCAATATTTCCACACTGGCCAGATAAATTTTCCAAGCACGCGCCCAAAAAGCTCTCCATCAAAATTAATGAAGGATCTCCTGATTGCGCATAAGATATACATACCTTTCTTTGCTATATGCGCACATTGCGACGATGGTTTGAGAGTGGGTGTTATCCATATACCCATGTCCCTTAGAACATTTACCTCCTGAAGTTGGTGAACACTGACGAAGTACTGGTATTCAAACCTAATCATCCTTCTGTAACTAGACCGCAGTCAGATGATTTGGCATTTGTTGAAATTAAGGTTCAGCAGCCACTCATCACACCATGTTTGCAAGCGATCTAAGTTTTGTTGTAATTTCCGCGCATCCTCCGGTTTTTAAATTGAGTTTCATAACTTTAGATCGTCATCGAACATTACCTTCTCGCATGTAAGACAATCAAGGCAGTCGTTCACGTATATCAGAAACAAAATGAGACGAAGATCGCTCCCCTTTGGAACTCCACTTTGAACGGTTTCCCAGTGAAATTTGGCGTCTCCAGTACAAATACGTTGGCATCTGCCTGGGAGAAAGTCGGCCAACCATTTGAGTAGGTTGCCAGTCACACCCATTTGACGCAGCTTAAAGATCAGATGACTGTGTGAAACCCTGTCAAAGGCTTTGCTCAAGTCAATGTAGACTGCATGGACTGACAATCCCATTTCTAATGATTTTGTCCAACTTTCCATGGATGTGAGCAGGTTTGTGAGGCAGGATCGACCACTTCGAAATCCATGTTGAAATGAACTTAGCAAGTTATTCTCTTCAAGATGCCTCATCAGTTCCGTTTCAATTATCTTCTCCATCATTTTTCAACAGATACTTGTTAAGCTGACTGGTCAGAATTTATTTGGTGATCTCCTCTCTCCTCCTTTATAAATGGGGGTTATGTTGGCTTTCTTCCACTCGGTAGACAGAGCCCCCGCCTCCATCGAACTTTCAAATATCTTGGAGAGCGGAGAGGCCAGCTGGTCAGTGAGATCATTGAGAACTTTTGCAGATATACCATCTGGGTCAGGTGATTAGTGGGCTGTAGCTGTTTCAGAGTTTTTCTTACTGTGTCAATGGGGAATGACACCATGCTTATTTTGTTTGTAGATGTTGTAGAACTGCAGTATTCTTCCTCGTCTAAAGGTGGTTCCTCTGTATAAACGGACATAAAGAAATTGGATAAGAGGCTGGTCTTATCAAAGTTATTGGTTAACCTGTTTCCCTGATAGTATTTTAGAGAAGGAATGGAGTTCTGATTTCCTTTTGCCTTATTTACGTAAGAAATTGGATTGAATCTTTAATTTTCAACTCAGTATAGATAATTGTGGTTTATACAAATGCGGCCACATTCAAGAGATGGCAGTTATTTTCTTCCACACTGCATTTGCCCAATTGTTTGAGCATGTGTTCGTTTAAGTTGCGCCTGCTTCAGAAAAAATGGCGTAACATTTACCGAGGAAATTTTCCTCAGATGCGAGCAGATTTAACAGACGTCAACTGGACCTCAATGTTTTCGAGCACTGTGAACGAAGATTGTGAGTTCTTACGGAATGCTCTTCAGCAACTCATGGAAAACCGCTGCCCACTAACGAGTGTTCATCAGAGCAAGCGTCCTGGGTGCCTACAGCAACCTTAAAAGGGAAATAAACAGGAAGCGCAAGTTTTGGAGAAAATCTTGCGAATCTTATAAAGTTGCATATTTTAATAAGTACTAAACACAGAGAAACAAACTGAGAAGCCTTATCCTTAAAACGAGAAAACAATTCGATAATAATTTGTTGCAACTGGCAACGCAGAATCCCAAGTTAGTCAACAGTTACCTCCACAGATGAACAAGGAATAGGCATCAAATCTCACTGATTAAGACTGCAATGGGCGTCGAAATTTCAGAAAACAGGGAAAAAGACGAGTATATTTCACAGTTCAACCGCTCATTCTACACAAGGTTCCTTCGTCTCTCAGTGGATAACCCACCGATTGCAAGCATTAGCTACATACTTTTCTCAAAATTTCTGATCCGAAGGGAATTAAAGGAACTAAGTGTCGAAATTCCCAAGAGCAGATGAGCTTCCATCCAAGTTTTTGAAAGAACTCACCAATGAACTTTGTAAACCTCCGTCAGTGCTCTTTTAAAAGACAGTCGACTCCAGAACACTTCCTATCGATTGGGAGCTGGCACATATAACTCCATTGTACAAAAGCGGTAGCCGGGTTCAGTGACAAAATACAGGCGCACTGGCTTGGCATGCATCCCTGGCAAGGTTATGAAAAGGATAATCTAGAGCAAATTGGTGAAATTCCGAGAGACTCATAATTTGTTATTGAACTGTCAACATGGGTTTAGAAAAGGAAGATCCTGCACAACAAATTTGCTGCAATCGCTCCAGAGATGGACGCATGAACTTGAAAATAGACACGAAGTTCACATCGCCTTCATTGATTTTTAAAAGGCCTTCGACTCTGTACCGCACAAGAGACTGTTTTACAAGCTAGAACGAATTGGAATCAAAGGTAACCTCCGCAAGTGGATCGAAAACTTCCACGTGTGTCGGTGCCAGGTTGTGTGCATCGGCCAAGACAGGTCAAGTTCTGCTGCAGTCGAGAATGGGCCTCCTCAGGGTTAAGTTCATGGACCAATACAGCTTTTAATATCCGTGGACAATTGGGTCAGGGATCTGAACTGTGAAGCAGCAACATTTGCTGACGATATGAAAATGTGGAATGTAATCCAGAGATATGCCGACGAAGATAACTTACAGATCAACTAACCACGTTGGTGGAGTGGTGGAACCATTGACTTTTGCGGTTTAACATCGATAAGTGTACAATACTTCGGTTAGGTAACCCATCCGGATCTGCCGACAGTAGAAGCTACTTTCTCAACGGTGAAACCTTACAAGACGTGGAAACCCAAAAGTTTCTTGGTGTGCTGTCAACAACCACCTTAAAACCATCCTCTTACTTGTCGAAAGTGGTGAAGAGCGCAATGGGTGTGTTGCATGACATCGGACGAACCTTTTTGGATTTCGATGAAGATCTTTTCGCAAAGATTTTGGGAACATTTGTTAGGCTGCATTTAGAATATGCTGTACAAGCCTGGAGACCCTGGACAGTTCAAGATCAGAACTGTCTCGAAAGATAACTAGGAGAGCAGCAAAATGGGTAGGAATCAAAGCTCCTTACCATATCCAACCCACCTTATGATTCTTACTCTGTTCGCTTTTATTTATAGGCAAATGTGTTGTGATCTCCTGCAGACATTCCGCATTGTGAAGGGATTGGATTGTTGCCTGGAATTCTCTGACGTCTTTGAATTTTCTGCCACGACACATCTCCGTGGTCACCCATTGAAGCGGCGTGTCCAGCAGGCGAGACTGGATGTGCTCAAGTTCTCGTTTCTCTGTCAGAGTGGTTAAACAACGGAATGCCCTCCCTGAAGATGTTGTGTTATAACCATCGCCGGAACGCTTCAAAAGGAACCTACACATTTTTATGTTCCGAAACGAGCCGGAGCGATGAGTTATTTAACTTAAGGCTCGATACTCACGCACCACTTATCATATTTTATGATCGCCTTTTGATATTTTGCACCCACATGGTTTCTTTGTACACCGCAATTAATTTTCCGTTATAAAAAGGGTACTCAAAGACCTATGCCTATTTCACTCAACAAATTAAATTAAAATGAATTGAAGTTATCATTGGACAAAATATGAAAATTAAAATTGCCTGTGTATAAAGTCCTCCTTCTCAATCTGGTAATGAAAGCTAGTTCTGTGAATTCCTTGAAAGTTGTGCGCATTAGTTCACTCAGCGGTCAAACTCGAAAGTTCATTCAAGTTAGTTTGTAATAATTACCTCCTCTTAGTGGTCTGCAAAATTTATAAAAAAATTGAGCAGTTATGTGCATCGAGTTCGAAGCAGTATAAAATTCTTAAAAACGTTACTTAAAGATTTATAGCAAGTATAATAACAATCATTTCTTACTTCAAGAGGACGACAATTGCACACCATTGCGGTGTGTATAGCAGTACTGATCTAATTTTTCCTTCAATGTTTCTCCCTCAGGCAAAGCATTCAAAACAGCGACCATGTTAGTGTGTACAGCCTGGCCCCAATCACAGGCAGTTTAAGTGGATAACCTCACAAGTTGGTTGTAATTGTTACTTCAAAGAAGTCTGTAAGCACAAGATAGCACTCGTGACCGCACATGATTCCAATATGTATGTTTGGTCACGTCAGAGATACGTAGTAGCATAGGCATTTTGTTTTAATGTTTTGAAATAGTCCGTTGAATACGACATAGTTCGTAATATAATTCGACAAACAATAAAGTTATAAGTAGTAGTTATTTTCTTCGTATTTTTAGTGGCTTTTATAAATTAAAGGATGATTATTGCTTGTATGCGAGTACATACGGATTTGTCTACAACATTGGTGACCTCTTGGATTGATAGCTCAATTCCTTCCACTGCTTTCCTCTCCCACATCATTTTATTAGTCGTTTTATTGTAACCAGTTTCTCTCTGCTATCCATGCTGTTTTAAATTTTCAATAAATACCACGGCTGCCAACGCGTCAGGCATCATGTCTAATTAGCTGAACACTGATCGAACTCGCATAAGTATGACCACCGAATCTACCAGCTAAACGCTAACTGGTTTTAATACTTTCAATATCCCTACCACGTGATGTGATGTGGCTGTGCACAGTGGAATCAAGTTTTGCCTGCATCACTTTAAAATAAAGGATACCAAATTAACTATTTATTCGCTGCTCTCCTAATGGACATTGCCTCGGACCTCTGAGATATTACTGACAGATGTTCCATATCCTGCTCTAAAGGAGACCCTCATCTCCCGCATCTCTCTTTCTCTCCACAAAAAATATTCTGCGGCGTTTTCTTTCCTAGAAAGACCCTGGCGATTGGAATAGTACGCAGATTAAGGCGCCTGGAGGAGGTAACACACGGACAAAAGCTTGATGGCACAATTTTTCAAGCAGATTTTCCTTCAACTGCTGCTCCTCTCTCTCAATATTTATAGTTTCCCTAACAGCTCTCCTGCCATCTTAAACAATGGTAATGTGCTGTCGACTGAAGCACCCGACAACGTGGTACTGGTAGGTGACAGACCACGCGTTCTGACATCTGTTTTTGCTACTTGAATACAATACCATCGATTAAACAGTCCTTACTTCACTCGTTGTATGGTAAGTACCGACATGACTTTTTAAGTCATGCTAGAATTTGGCTGGTTCACAAGGACCTTATAATAACGGGGCCCTCTGGGCCTAAAATATACAATTTATTATTATTAATAATTATTATTGACTGCTGTGTCATTTTAACGATAGCCATTTCTTCTTCCAGCCTTTTTGTTTGTAAAGCCTCAAATTTGCAAGTAGTCCTTCGACTGCAACCCTTTCTGATATTATCTATAAATATTCCGCTTTTTAACATTAAGGATCGCTTAATTCTCATTCCTTTGTTGTGCACGTTCCAAAAACAATGACTTTTTTAAAGTTTTTGTTCACTCCTATTTTTCAAGTGTTTCCGTATACACGTCTGTAATAGAATTTAATCCATTATTTTTTGCTTGTTATACCTTGTTTCCCGTTGTTTGTGTGGTGCATTTAGATGTACTGAGTTGTTCAGTTCATCAATGACATAAGCGTGGCTGCTATGGCCAAACAATGGTTCATGGATGTGAACTGCATCATGTGGCCAAAAGACGCAAAGCAGCGTGATTAAGTATTGCGGAATAACCTGCAGGCACCTGCCAACACCCAAGTTTATGCATTGAGGGACCCAAAAGACAACCTGATCCCTCAAAAAGGCCCAAAAGTTGGTGAAAAAGGCTGAGCAGACGGACGACCTCTCCAGCTCCGAGCCAACTGTGTTATGAAGGGGCTACAGAAGGAAAGTAAGTTTTCAATGCTTTTCATATATCCACCTGGATATCCACGCCAGCTGACTTTGGCCTCGGAAAATGAAAATGAATTTATTCGCGGGCCAAAAGAGCCAGAACGGAGACTGGCTGGCTGGCCGACGGCACCACCGATATTTCAGTAAGAACCTTTGACAATATTATTTTTAGGCCTAGGAATGTGGAGAATATACTGGGCTCATCCATGCGTCAGACTACACCAGAACGACCTACCACACCGTTCTCTTATCAGTAAGCATGAGTTACTAATGTGTACCTCAGACTACAACGTGAAAGATCTCAAGGTTTCTATTCTACTTCAATCGACGAACTACGAAAGGACGTTGATTCGCTTTGGTACGACTTAATTCAATTTTGTTAACATTCACCTAGTAAAAAAGTTGACTACATTACAAAGCAGCAGACTCGCAACATGCATCAAATATGCGGAGCCTTAAGCAACATAATCATAGAAGTGCAGGCAATAGCTGTCACCCTAAGGACAGTTATTTGATCTATCGTCTGCCCTTGTGCACAGAGGAGGCCAATGATGACTTAGTCAAAGGAATGAAAAGGACACCAGATTATGTGAATGATGTGGTTTGGACATATTAAATTTTTAATCGTCATTCGTGATTTGTAGAGAGAAAGGCTGTCTGTGGTTGGGGAAAGAAATGAAAGATAGTTCGTCTGAAACCTCTTGACGTGTTTTATTGGACCACCGCTGTGCCTTAACGTTTGCTGGGGTGGATCCACTGAAAAGTGGTCATTTATTGGCTGCACGATCTATACAGTTTTCACTGTAAGGTCATAAGGTTTCCTTGACGACTGCAGATGCCATTCATCAAATACTAGCTTCAATAAGTGTTCTGCGGATGTAATTTGCAGAACTGCTATTGACTGTTTCCATGGTGCAAGAGACAGGTACGGTGGAAGAATAAAACGATGAGAGGCAACTGAGAAGGTAAAACTATTCCACTGAATTAATCCAGAATAGATATTCAGCTGCCAGAATGTACTACCGGTACCGCGATTTACAAGACACTGTCTGCGTCCAAGGATACGGAACTTATATCAATGCCTTTGCACTTAACGCATTTCAAGTTTAAACTTTATTATCTTAGTAATATTTATTTTAGTTCGGACTTTGTAATTTATAACTCTTTTCATAATGATCATCTAGCCTGGCATGCCTGGGTAACCAACATATTTCTTTTTATTTTAGGAACCACCTCCGGATATCGGCAGCAATGTGGGCACACTATGACAAATATTTCCTACGCATGTATATATTTTTCAACTTTTTTATAATAAAATACTTTGCGAATTTCATCTGCACATCTCCTATATCATGAGTGAGTGGGTACATCGCAGGAATTGCTTGAATGGATCCAAATGGAAGCCATATTAATTGTATAAAATTGGGCCGTTAATAAAACATCAAATAGGGGTGCATCAGTAGTGGCCGATTATCATGGGGAATGCTGTGTGCACTGGGCGTACGATATAAAGGAAAGGGGCTGCTACTGTGAGAAAATCGTAGGGTCCCGCTGTGCAACGTTTTCCAGTGAAGGGGCCAGGCGTGGCTAGTGCTGGTAGGGTTTGCAAGCTATTCTTGCGCCCTTCGAATTCTGGTTTACAATTTTTGACCTCCAAGGAATTTAATCCTTTCAAGATTTCAGTCAACTGCTCACTCCTGTGGAATTTATTTCTTAAGCTTGAGATTCTATTCTATATGCTTTTCATCCTCATGAGACTACTGCAGGATAGTAGCGGAAACGTTTGCTATCCTCCTCTTGTGCACTCTTAACCAGCAGCTCCACGAGGTCTTCCAGTCTACAAAGGGTTGAGTAATTTCGATCTTTTATTCATAAAGTTGCTCCAGCTAAAACCTTCGTCGTATATTGTTAACATCCTTTATCATTTTTTCGATCTATCATGGAAACCAAAAATATACCCCGGGGGAATCATGCAAAATACGTAATACCGCCGAGTTTCGAACCAGGGCACCAGCGTATGGGAAATAAGTGTGATACTACTGAGCTATTACCACACGACGAGCACGCTAATTTAAATTAACTTAATGGAATAAACACTGGTCATAGCACGAATGACTTCATTTCCGGACACGTTTCCATAAAGTCACCTCCCGCCAAATGGGAAAAGAGTTTAATAAGTTTGTTGGATGTCAATTACGAGGACGAAGTGTGTGCAACGTGCTATGAACCTCTTCCAAAATTTTCGGAGATTAAAAAGAATATGCAGGGGCTGAAGTTGAAGATAGAGAAGTTGAAGAAACTTCATCGCATTTACCCGAATAGAAGAAGTTCCTAACGATGGAACATGAGGGAGACAAACGCACATACGCATACACAGCTTCCGCAGCCATCACATTCAATAAGAAAGATGACGCTTAGTCAACGGAGCTCGGTGTAGCCGTTAAAATGTCTCTAGTGTGGAATAAGGGCAACTGACAGGGATCCAAGAAATTGAAGAAACGAGTTTCGGAAGACAAGGCAATATGCCATACAAAATTATAAGTCCCAGAACCCCAGCGTCGGACGAACATCCCTCTCCTGTTGAAGTGCCACCATCCACGAGTAACGCCACCTGTGTGAACTCCCATATAAGCGTCGGCGGGTAAATAAGAACTTCGCTCATTAATCGTAAGCGAAATATCGTAATACGTGGTTTCCCAGAATCCACATCCTGCATTCAGAAGGAACGAGTGACACACGATCTAGGTCTTTTTCCTGAAAATGCCAGTGCATTTCGGAAGAAAAGGGAAATTTTTGCCGCACAAAAAGCTTTACGTCTAGGCAAAGCAGACCCCAGCCGCAACATGAGAATATCCCTAAGGCTTCTCAAAATATTTTAGAAAAATAAACCCAGGCAGCACTTCTGTACTTAGGAAGAATGACCTTACGGGAATTGCACAAACAGGTGTCTTTTCAGCCGAACTACGAGCCGAGGAAACGGCTAAAAATGAGGGAACTTAGGATAGCATTGAGGGAAAGATTTGGCGGAGGGGAGAAGCGGCTAAAAATCAAAGACGCTCAAAAAGTCCAGAGCATGGTGTCTTTCCTGTGGCCAAAATCTGTAAATGAATAAATAAATTGCATATGTAAGACCAAGAAGACCCCACCATTCCAAACTTTGTATCGCGATATAAATAAAATACAAAGTGGATAATTGCTGCACTATACGAACAACCGAAATGAGTAGTATGGTAAGTTTACCCGATTCAGAACGATTTTCCATTGTTAAAAAATTGTCATAATCTTTGGAATATACGTTGAACTAGGAAAGAAGCAGTGAAAAAACTCCTTCGTTTAAATCAGGGGTGGATTTCGGCGATCTGCCAATTTAAAAAAAAATTAGGAGAAAAAACTGCTTCTCTAAAAATTAATAGCTAGAGTTGATGGGATTGGTACGATGCAATGTGAAAGTACTGTGGTGTTGCTGACAAAGTATAAGGGTAAAGAACGCTCCTTGTAGGGTGAGAAAAATTATAACAGCCAGAGCTACTGTTTATAACCATCAGGAGATGAAAGCGGAGGAAATCATCATAGACAACAGGGTCGAAACGAAGAGGTGCAAGTAGATGTCACGAGTTTATCACCGAGATGCAAACTTGCTGACTGCAGAGTTCACCACCAAGGTGGCGAAAACATCAGAACCCGCCTCGATCATCAACAGATCCTAGAGACTATCATCATGGTTGCAAAATTGGAGGAAAGTATCAAGGTTGTCAAGAGTTAGTGATGATAGTTGAAAAGGAGAGAACTAATAGGTGACTGCGAAAATTGACTCTGCAGAGGAAAATGGAAACATATTTAGAAAACAATGTTATATCCAGGGAACTGCTTCAAATACCAGGAAGACCCTTTTCAAACTCCAAAAATTGCGAGTTTGGGAAGGAAACAGAATAAAGTCTGGGTCTCCCCGACGAATCGATCATTGAAAGTCCTCTCCGCAAATGTTCAAAGCTTGTTTAAGAAGCTAGACGAACTTAGAAAAGTAGTCGATGAAATTAAACTGGGCATTGAAGGTTTCACTGAAATGTGGCTTACTGCAGACATAAACTGATTAGGAAATATCACTTAGGGGATATCAGCACTTCAGGAGAGATGGACCAAGTCAGAGAGGAGAATTCATAGTTAATGTCACTTACAATCTGACCGCTATGGCTGACATACACATTCCATCGCGCGATGTGGAACTCTAAAGCATTAATAAAACTGCTAAGTTATCCAGACTACTGACGATATCGGTTATGTACCGCTTTCCTTATCATACTTCTAGTCAGGATCTCATTCTCATAACGGAACTCCACAAAGCCAGTGCGAAGAAAGATATCATCATTTTTGAGGATTCTATAGCTCCTGGTGTTGACTGGTAAACATAGACTGCGCAGGGAATGCCAGATACTTTCAACCACAAACTACAACAATGGGCAACACACAAACTTCTCTGCCAGAACGTCACCTTTGGAACATGGGCAAGAGAGGGACAACAGCCAAACTGTCTGGACCTGATTTGTGCCCAAGATGAAGAGAATGTGCTAGACCTACAGGATCGAACGCCATTAGAGTCAAGCGAGCACATTACGCTGAATTTCGAGTGCTCACGGTTTCCAAAACAAATTTGCCCAATACTTGGAAAATAAACATTTGGAAGGGGGAATACTCACTTATGAGAAGACAAATGTCAGAGCTATCCTCGGAAACAGAACTACATTGTAGAATCAATAACGATTGGACGACGTTCTGCTCTTTATTGAAAAGGATTGTTTACCTCAAATGTCCTCTCAAAAGAAAGAAAACCAAAAACCACCCAAAGTGGATAAACACAAACTTGCAGGCCTCTTTCAAAAAAAGAAATCGTTTCTTGAGGCGTTACAGACAAACTGGCTCCGATGCTCACTTACGGGATTATAAACAGAAACGCAACGTTTGTAAAAGCAAGGCTACTAATCTGCAAATGAAGTTTGAACTGAAACATACTGCAAATATCGTTGGAACACCCAAAAATGCTTCATTCGGGGTACAAAAGAGAACTCAGGAAATAATTCCTGCCCTTAGATCTGCAGACAGAAACCTGAACACCGACGACCAGGTTAAAGCGTCCCTTTTTTCGATATTCTTTCAGACCACCTTCATCCGAGAGCCTAATACGTTTGCTGCTAGTCCCCCCGTTTGTCAACCAATTTTACCCTTCCTTCCCATTCCTCCTCCACTTCCTTTTCATCCACAACAGAGGACCTAGACCTAGACCTTTCACCGACCTTGGTTAGAACCGAATTACTGCATCTAATTACTGCCAAGCCACCTGGCCACTTAGCGTATTTGCACATGAACTGTGTGAACCACTGTCCATCATATTCCAAAAGTCCTTTGAAGAAAGCAAACTCCCGGAAGAATGGAACTGTGCATTCATCGCCCCGATCTCTAAAGGAGTTCCTTGAATGGACTGTGAAAATTAGCACGCGGTCAGTTTAACTTGCATAACGTGTAAAATAATGGAGCGTATTCTCAAGAGGCATTAAATAAACTATCTGGAAAACAAAAAAATTATACGATGCCCAACACGGCTTCCGTCCAGGACGTTCCTGTTTCACGAGTGCTCTTCAGTCGCACGAGAAATGGAAAAAAGGCCACATATAAGGGTAGATTGATAGATGTTGTATTTGAATACCCGGAAGGGCACTGTCATTGGATAAAAATCAATTAAAACGAGTGCGAAATCATGTACATTTAAGTTTGAATAGTAGGTCAGCTACTGACGATGACAATTGACAAAATCAGTGTGGTCAAAAATTAGATAAAAGATCGGACGGTAAAAACCTTATTGTGCATTCTTATGGGAGAGGCATATCTTGAATGTGGGTTGCAGAGTTTAAGGAGAAAATATTGTCTCTCCTGGATGAAAAACTTACGCGTTAGGTAGGACCGACGTGCTGACAAGAATGTGCGAGCGTTCAAAACGCTCGTCTTCGTGGGAGAAATCACTTAACGACAGAGGCTACTTTTCAGTACCGCAGGTGTTATTCCTATGCACATTGATTGGCTAAAGGAGTAACCGTCAATAATTCCAGACAGGGGAAACCTTCGCAGCCATCATCCGTACACTAAGGGTCGAATGAGGTAAGTACCGTAGATATCGCGGGGGTTATGGTAGAATTGCCAGAGAAGCAACCAAAATACGCTCATTTTTAATTTCTCAGACTAGTGAGAGAGGAGCCCGAAACGAGCAAAAATATTCCGAGTAGGGTCGACACCGCGACATGGATTCGCGAGAGCATATGATGCAGCATGCTAGGTTGCTTCTGAGCGTAGTATGAAAGGATAATGTGAGATCCGATAATTGAGTAAGAAGAGATCAAAATACTGTGGAATGACAACGAGATGGATTTGACCCAGTTTTTTAGACTAAGTCATCCGTAGGAATACAAGGTGAACTACTTTGAAAGGAAGAATCAATCGGGCTTAACACTCCAGATGGTGTCACTGACATTAAAGGTCGGCTTATGACATGGGTGATAGCTACTGAGTTTGAAGAAGACGTTAATAGAGTCGTTGGAAGAAACGTGGGAGGTGAAGTTTAGGAGCTTTTGAACCGGCATCAGAGAAGCTTGCCGTACCGTCTTGTTGTTGTTTGTTTAGCCATTACCAGACTTATGGATAAAAGAGTGAGAGGCCGAAGACCTATGCAAGAAGGGAGACACATTCCTTCCAAACTTCAACAGGAAATCATTACAAATTTTTAAGCAGACAAATCAAGTTTCTTAGTTTCAACAACTGGTTGCATATGCGTAGCACTGCTGGGACTACCAGATGCAACCAAGCAACGATTTGTTTCAACGGCTGGGAGTTTGCGATGAGCTAAAATTTTCGTTCTCATTTTATTTGTTCAAACTTCAGAAAAATCAGGCAAATTATTTTCTGTGACAAATTGATTTCAACAATTTTAGCTTAGGACCTTTATGCGTGCTTGAGAAAACTTCATAGTATAGCAGATCTACCTGACTAATAATGAGGTTATGTCGGGTGAAAACGTTGACTCTAAAGGTTCGTGCCTGTAGGAGAAGATGAGCACCACCGGTAGAAACAGGTGATAGAGTGTTAAAATGTAAAGTTTCATCCAAAATTCAGGTAACATTTTAAGCTTGGGATGAGGGAATTCTGAAAAAATAGAATTTTTAATTAGCTTTGAAAGATGACCTGCGCGCCAGTAGAATTCATATTTTTTTGACTTCAAGAAGACCTTTAATAGCGTAAACACAAGCTTCTTTTATAGAAGTTTCGGGACGAAGGAGTTTGACAAAAACTTATCAATTGGATCAAGAGTTTCTTGTCTTTCAGAGAACAGAGAATTGTTGTGGGCAACTCTAGCTCTGAATGGGCAAAAGTAGAGAGTGGTGTTCCACAGGGTTCTATATTGGGCCCCCTACGCTCCCTAATCTACGTGGACGACTGTTCCCATAACCTAGATTGTGAAGCTGTCATGTTTGCAGATGACAAAAATAATTGACTGAAGTCCGCTGCGCTGACAACGCAAAAGGACAAAAATCGAATATCGAAAAACTAAGATCGAACTCGTATTTTCGAAAAAAGAGGAAACCAACAACCTAAATTAATCCTAAACAACATGCCTCGGGACCAAACTGTTGCTTGAATACACCTAGCAGTATCAAAATTGACTCAAACGTTCAACCCACAGTTAAAGCTTAACAGCTAGATCTGTCCGCTTTACAGAATGGCAATGACTTCATGATGAAGTTTGAATCTATTTTATCTATACTTGGCAACCTTTTCAATGATAAAATATCTGATATTCCCTCTCAGGATTGCAGACGTCTCGATTCGCTTGTTCACTTGGTCACCAGCAAGGCTTTTGACAAACAGAAACGTTATCACAATTTTCTCCATAAAATGCTCCCAGACACAGACGCTCAGTTGACATTGCTATGGACTTTTTTTAACTCGGGTAGTTTTAACTACAAAGTAGTGGAAGCAAAACGCCTCTCTTTGCGTAGCAAGAATCCTCCTATCTTAGTTAAATTGTTTTCAATAATTGAGGTGGACTCAATCTTCGCTCAACAAGGTGGCACTTCTCGGTATTTACAAATGCCAAAATTTTTCCTTTGTCGAAATCTTACGCAAATAGAGCGAAGAAATGAGTCCTTCCTATCATCAATTTATCAACCTAATATTCATAAGTCTGGTCGTATTTTCACTATCCTTAATGCACCGGTTAATTCATCTCCTCAGATGTCCAGTTCAGTCAGCCCTTCCACTGAACCTTCTAATTAATTTCTTCCGCGGTCGAGTACATAGATTGACAGCTTCCTCTCTTAAACGCAGTTCTCCAGGCATCTGCGTAAAATTTCCCAAGCCACATCGCATGAATAACGTTCTTCAAATAAAAAATCCGCAATAATCTGAAGTTGAAGACAACTTATTTAACCCTCAACAAGCTAGCTCTTCCCATAAGCCCATGTGTCATCTTATTCCCCCAATTATATCCCCTAAGGCAGGTTTTTCGAAGGACGTAAATCTGACCCAGACCCAAAAGCAAGATAGCGCAGTTCTCAGTAATCGCATACTGCCTTCTACAAAACTAAGCAAACCTCTCCAACAGGCAAATAACCCTAACTAACTTAACCGACAGACAAGACCCGACTTTCCAGCAATTAATTCTTATAGCTGCTTGCCCTCTCCCACCAGCCTCTATGTTCTATCTAACTTCCCGTCATTCCGTTTTAACTACCAACAGGCATATACTGGTCTTAACCCCTATGTTGGTTCGATACCGGAAAGTTTTATTCCTACACCTTTTAGATATCCCTCTCAGCCTTTTTTAAATAACGTTCCTTATACCAATCGTTCTGGCGCAGTTGCCAGTTACCTTCCAAACCACAATAACTTCTTCTTAATTACCCACCTCTTATTTTTTTTATTAATAACGATAACCCTAGTTTGGATACTCGAACTGCCCTAGAGCTCATGTAACATAATGCTGGATCTGTTATAAATAAGATGGCCCAATTAAGAGCCATTGCTTTAGAGTTAATGCCTGATATTTTATGCGTAACGGAATCTTGGAACCATCCCTTTATTTCCAACTCTTTGCTTATCATACACCAGTATGATCTCTAACATCAAGACCGCACTATAAAGCGTGGTGGTAGTTGTCTTCTCTTTACTAAAGCTTCATTTAAACACTTCCCGTTTGATCTAGATTTAATGTCATTCACTGGTAATAACTGTATCGCATCTTTGTTCCTGTTGCCCCGGCAAAATGCGATTCTTCGATGTATTTACAACCTGCCTTATTAATCATCCGATGGTGAAGCAAAACTTTGTGAAATTTTTAAATTGGTTTCGGAGTCCAATTTTAACATTAAAAAATACGCTGGGGATTTTAATTTTCCTGAAATTGACTGGATTTTAAACTTTTGTCCACCCAGCTTTCTGCTTTTCCTAGATACCATTAATTTTTCTAACTGGTCCCAGCTTGTCCATTCTTCAAAAAGAGACAAGCATAGTTTTGACCTGATTTTCACAAACAACATTGCTCCCTCTTCGTTGATTTTAAGCAGGGCCTCTTCCAAAGTGGCCAGTCATTAATTCACTGTTGCTTACCAATTTTCTCATCGAAAAAGGCTAGCGCCGTTCGCACCTATCATAATTTTGACCTCGCACATATGAGCTTAATTAAAAACTTTTTGGACTCATTGGATTGGCAGCATCTCTCCTCCATGACCGATCCAGCAAGTCTTTCTGACTTCATGTCAGTCGTTTTAACTAACATCCTGGAATTTGTGCTAACCAAAATTGTCAAGCTCGACGCTTCGGAATCAACCGTCACTCATTTTTTTGCAAAGACTAAAGAAATTGAGGAAGCAGTTAAAAGATCAATATGCTATTTCATTAGCTGTACATCTAGGGATTGCAGATATTTTTAAATAAGCCTCTAAGATTCGTGTTGCAAGTGACAGACAGAGGGAAACCTGCGCACTCAGTGATCTTAACTCTGAAAAGTCTGTTGCTCAACTGTTCAGCCGTCGATCCTCCTCTTAACGGGGTTATGAAATACTTCCATTACCCAATTAACCTAAGAACTTCGTTCTCGAAGACACTGACAAGGAAGAACTGTTAAGTGCATTCTTTGCAAATCATCTTACGATGGAATATGAACCGTTTCCAACTTTTAAGTCATCCTCATTTAATGTTATCAGCACCATTGATTTCTACATAGGACTAATTCGTAAGCAAATAATGCGTCTGAAAATCTCGCACTCTTCGGCAAGTGACGGTATTCCAAACTCAGTTATTAAAAGAGTGCCTAGTTTTTAGTTTACATTTCCATTTATTATTCATTTATTGCCAGTTTACAGGCATTGTCAAAGGAATATACAGTAGGGTGTCGAGCAGACAGTTAAAAAAACTCCTGATCGGTCTTTGAATCAGGTATTCTGTACCAGCAGCAGGTATGAAGGGGAAGGGCTGCTCGCTGTCGACTGAGGAATAACCCGATTACGGACTGCAGAGCCACAAATATTGCCTTCAGCACCGGCACCGGATTCAGATTCTGTGGCTGCCATCAGAACGGAAGAGAGCTTCCAGAGCATCAGCACCTAACATTTGTGGAAGGTGTCCTGAATGTAGAAAACTAGTGACAGCTCTGGTAAACAAAGAAAAGTTTTGCTGAATTGCAATACTTCTGGGTAGTTAAATTCCAGAATGCTATAGCGTTTACCAAAAAAACTGACTGTATCTAAAGTTACGTGCCAAAGGAAGAAATAAAAAAATACATCTCGATAACTGGTGCGCCGAGAGTAGTCGAGCTGCCTTATTGATGATAGGGGATTAAAGGTAAAACTGTATAAAAGTTTAAACAGTAAAAATAGTCCCTTCTGTAATCGACGAAGCCACAACGGGTCGATACTTGTAAGCTCACAGCGTTGTTGGTAGGACAGGTTTCTGCGCTTTGAAGTGAAAACTCTTTTAGAAAAGAAGTGCTGGACTGATTCTATCTTCCTACGTTCACTGGCATGCAGAAGGCTAAATAGAAACGAGCAGTATTCCAGACTAGGTCTGACATACATTTTACAAAGGCTGGTCCTAATTTGGACAGTTTTAAAATTACTGAGAATAAATTCAGTGGTTTGGCATGCTTTCGAGACAATCAGGGCGCAGTTCTCTGACAGATTAAGATTACTAGAATATGATATGCCCAGATCCTTTATTACCACAGGCACATTAAGCTCGTGACCGACTATGCTTAGATGCGGCTGATGGTTGTCACATCTAACCATAAGCGGATTCTTTCCTTACTCTTGAAAGACATCTATTATTCTTTCTGTCTTCAAGTTGATATCTCATTCAGACGTTTATAATTATCGAGGTTTTCACTAAACCACGGCTCAAGCAACACTTTTTAAAAAGATTATTTTTAATTAAATTCTCGACTTTGCTTCGAAAATAAGCCCTAAAGCGACTCGCAATATGGTTTTCTACCTTGATATCATGCGAAGTGTGTCAGTCAGCTTTTCTCAACCTCGTAACTTCCCTTCGTAATGAGCAACAGTCAGTGGTTGAGATCTAATTTGACCTGAGCAAAGGCTTTGACAAGGTATCGCACAAGCGTCTTCTGGTGAAAATAGAAGCCCTCGACATCCAGTCTCCTCTCTTTGAATTCATTGGTTCCTACTTGTCTAATCTTAAATTTCATTTAACCACAACCCGAAGGTATTTGAAGGTAATGGCTATTCGACGCCTCAGCTGATCACAAGTGGCGTTTTTCAAGGCACGGTTCTAGTTCCCCTCCTCTTCATTCTGTACATCAACGAAAGTTTAACTTTACTTACAAATTCACAAAAGTTCGTTTACGCTGCCGATCTAAACGCCATTTATTCATTTTCTAAAGACACCGCCAATATTTGCATTGATAAAACCAACACTGATCTACTTATGCTCTCACGTTGGAACTGTACTTGGTAGATGGAGTTTTCTTCATCCAAGAGTAGTTTCATGTGTTTTGGCCTCGCCAAGCTTCCTGGACCCCTAGCATTTCAAAAGAGTACACTTATAGAATGATCAACCATAAAAGACTTGGGTCTAAGATACACGAATAAGCTAGCATTATCACCTCATGCTGATCGAATTTCTGCAAAGGCTGCACAGATATGTGGTTTTATATCACATAATTTATGCATTCCAAAAATAAATTAAAACCTGTACCGCATGTTTGTTCTTCCTATCCTAGAATACTGCTGTACCCTCTTTGGGCTGATAAACGCCTTTGACCGCAGTAAGATTGAAAAAGTTCAGAGGGTATTTACTCGAAGACTATTTTAT
Source organism: Schistocephalus solidus (assembly GCA_017591395.1). Taxonomy (NCBI): domain Eukaryota; kingdom Metazoa; phylum Platyhelminthes; class Cestoda; order Diphyllobothriidea; family Diphyllobothriidae; genus Schistocephalus; species Schistocephalus solidus. Next base: position 24,109 of record WEDG01004736.1, on the reverse strand, counting down.
CTTCATGGATCCAGTATCTCTTATACGGATAGATGCCAGTTAGCAAACATTAAATTTATGTGGGTTAGAAGAATCGAAGCCGGTCTCTGCTCCGTGTTTCGCGTTAACTCAAGCCCAAATCTCCCACGAATTAACGCTCTCACTCCGGTAGATTGACCCTATGCCACTCGTTATTCCTCCATAATCATTTCACCACTCCTTAGCTCCAGTTCTGAGTTTTTTTGCCTCCAAGTATGCTTTCATCTGGAATAATCTTCCAATGGAAATTAGGTTGTGATCTACATTAGCTATTTTCAAAACCAAATAACGCAAACATTTAACTTCGGAAGATATAAAGTCCTTTTTGTCTGTTTCCTTCCCAAACTCGCAACTTTTGGATTTTTAAAAGGGCCCTCCTGGTATTTGAGGCAGCTCTCTTGATATTATATTGGTCTCTTATTATATTTCCATCATCCTCTGCAGAATCAATCTTTGCATTTACTTTTTCGTTAAACTAGCATCGGCAACTCTTGACAACCTTGATCATTTTCTCCGATTTGCAACCCTGACGATGGTCTCCAGGTTCAGTTGATGATCAAGGCGGGTTCTGATGGTTTTGTCTCTTTGATTGGTGGACTATCCTGTCAGGAATATCGCATATCGATGGTGATCTCATGACCTCACCTGTCCCATGTCAAAGATTGTTGACTATTGTTTTGAAAATGGCAAATCGTTCTGATTCGGATATGCCTATCATATAATTCATTTCTGCTGTTTATATGGCTGCTCACATAGTGCAGCAATTATCCACTTTTTATTTATTTACACCGCGATACTAAGTTTGTAATGATGGTAGGCTTTGGGCCTTAAATATACAATTTATTTCTTTATATATTTAAGTGCCAGGTCGTCCAGGTGGCTTCAAAGTTTTATATATCCAAGTGTGTGATCCTTTACATAAGCGCCGGTCGAAACGTATCTCGGAAAAACCAGTACTTTATTGATGGCTCTGCATTACTAAAGTTGGAAACACAGAAGTATCTGGAAATGTGGAACACTGCGACTTTGACGCCCTCAGAACGCAGAAAAAAAGGAGTACAGAAGGCAACGTGTACACCGCCTTGGATCAGACGTGCGTTTAAAATATTGCCCACTGATAGTTTCGGAAAATTATTTGGCATCTTCGTGAGACCACCTTTAGATTACAGAATGCCAGTCTGGATACCGTAGATGAAGAAAGATTTTGACCTCCTCGAACAGGTGCTATGGAAAACAACGAAGATTGTCGACGATCTCAAGGCTTTACCATACCAAGACAGATTTAAAAAGCTTGACTTATTTGCGCTTTCCTTACAGACAATTACGGTGTTACCTGCTCTGGACATTCCGGATTATCTGGGGCCATGAGTCCTCCCTGAGATCGGAGGTTTTTATGAGTTTGCCTGCGCAACTCATCTGTGTGGACATCCTTACAAGGTCAATAGTGAACGCACGCGATTGCATCTCAGAAAATGTTTTTTGCCCAACGAGTGGTACGAACTTGGAACTCGTTATCCAGCGATACAGTTACCACCGAAAACATTTTTTGCTTTTTGAAGAAGGCTTGATGGCATGATATTTTACATAAGACGACTCTTAAAACACGATTTATTGGCAATAGTCTTTTTATAGCTTTCGGGCTCTACTTTACTTCCACAATGGTAAGACTTTAACTGTGAAAACACATTCAAAATTATGTTACGCTTTGACTGAAAACTGTTTAAATGTTCACAATTTATATTGATTGTATATATGCAGGGATATCTTTAAATTAATAGGATGATCAAGCGCAATGCCTGTAACCCTTCAAAATATACAATATACAATATATCCTTTCCACGTCTGTTCAATTGCTCAGTTAGACGGCTGACTACATCATCAGTTTCTTCAAACTGCCTCTTACAGTCAATGCTTCTCACCCTGCAATGATCACCTCTTGAGGTCGTTGAACGCCTAGAAATAAGTGTTTCAAGGTCAAGGCGCACAGGTAAATTTTCGAAAGCTAAGTGAAATCTCAAATCTTGAACGTATTTTTTCGTTTATACTGTCGTAATTGGCTTAATTGTAGATAAAAGTTTTGCAAATCTCACCCTTAATCGTATGCGCTTACCTGTGGTCTTTGTCGTTAACAATAGGTTGAAATATACAGTGTCATAGTATTCACCCGACATAGCCTCATTTCTCGTTCTCAACCTTTCACGGATTTATTTCCTTCTTGCTATATTTATTGGCTAAATTGTTGATTAATGTTTGCATTTCTAGGCTTTATAATTCAGTAAATATAATTCAGTATATATAAAGGAGATAGGCAGAGCCTTTGAAAACCCTATTTACAGATAGACGCTAGCAAAAAAAAAGCAAATGTTACATGGCGATAGTCGTTTTAGTATATCGATCATTGGTGTTGACTAAATATATGTCCATCAAGTAAAAATTCATCAAGTACAACTACAACTTGCCATCCCTATAAATCCACGTAGAAAGTACAATTATAAAGTGCTTACATTGAATTTAGGTTGAAATTGTCTGCGTATCCTGCGTAGATCGTACTCATATTGTCGACGAAAGATGAAACCAACAAGCTAAATTCGTCGTAAACTACATGCATTGGGAGCAAAACGTTGCTTGAATAAACCTAGCATTCTCAACATTGACTCGAATGTACAAACCATAGTTAAAGCTAAACAGCTAGATCTGTCCGATATACAGAACTTTAATGACTTCCTGATGAAGTTGTGATCCATTTTGTCTATACTTGGCAACCTTTTCGGTAGTAACATACCTGATGTTCCCTCTCAGGATTGCAGACGTCCCGAATTGCTTGTTCACTTGGTCGCCAGCGAGGCTTTTTACAGACAGAAACGTAATTACAATTTTCTCCTAACAAAGGCTCCCACACACAGACGCTCAGTTGACACAAATAACGCAAACATTTAATTTCAAAAGATATAAATTCCTTATTGTCTGTTTCCTTCCCAATCTCGCAACTTTTGGATTTTGAAAAGGGTCCTCCTGGTATTTGAGGCAGCTCCCTTGATATAATATTGGTTTCTAATTATATTTCCATCAAATCTACAGAGTCAATCTTTGCATTCAATTTTCCGTCCCTTCTTTTAAACTAGCATCGCCAACTCTTAATAATATTGATACTTTCCTCCGATTTTGCAACCCCGACGATGGTCTCCAGGTTCAGTTGATGATTAAGGCGGGTTCTGACGGTTTTGTCTCTTTGATTGGTGGACTATGCAGTCAGCAAGGTCGCATCTCGATGACGATCTCATGACCTCTACTGTCCCCTCTTCGTTTTGACCCTGGTGTCCACGATGATTTCCTCCTCTCTTACCACCAGTGGTGGTTACAAACAGTAGCTCTGACTGCTTTATTATCTCTCACACGACAAGGAACGATCCAAACCCTCATACGTTGTCAGTACCATCACAATACTATCCCATTGCATCTAGCTATTATTTTTTTAGTGGAGCAGTTTTTTTCCTAATTCTTTGTTAAATTGGTGGCTCGCCGAACTCCGCCTTAAATTTAACCACAGAAGTTTTTTTACTGCTTATTTTCTTGTTCACTGTATATGTCAAAGATTGTTGACTTTTGTTTTAAAAATGGAAAATCTTTCTGAATCGGATATGTCTACCATATTGTTTATTTCTGCTAGCTGCTCACATAGTGCAGCAATTATCCACTTTGTATTTATTTGAACCGTGGTACTAAGTTTGAAATGATGGGGCTCTCTGGGCCTTAAATATACAATTTATTTATTTATCTTGAACTTTCGCAGATTTCGGATAGCCCTGTCTGTATCCGCCGGAAGCTCTCAAATACTCACCGTCCAAAGTCTCTTACTGCAGATATAGGCCCATCCAAACGTGACAGTTACTGCTGCTGCCATCACATCTATGGGTCTAATGCCCATCACTGCCAGTGTCGCTACAAGAAATCCTCGTTGAACGATTTATCTGCCGACCAGAAGTGGCGGCATACTTTCCCCGTTGATCCTCCTTAAGTTGCTTATTCCACATTTCTGCTGTTCAAATGGCAGTTGACACAGAGCAACAATTTTGCACTTTGTATATTTTTATACCGCGATATTAAGTTTCGATGATGGGTCCCCCTGAGCCTTAAATATACATTTTATTTATTGTTTGAATTTAAACCGAAATAGGCACGTGGATTTAACTATAAAATAACAGATATCAAACGGCCATCGTCCCATAGCAAAACCCACAAATTTTTGTTAAACAGATTTCCTCAATCGATTTCGATTATAACTTTCAAGATATCTGGGAAAATGCGAAACGTTACCTTTGCCCTAATCTCACCCCCACGTGGCGAAGAATTGGGTCCCTCTCCTCAAAGAAACCTTCGCTTTCTCAGCCAAAAGATCCTCAATCTGCTCGCAAGACAATTAAACCAAAGAGGTTATCTAATCCTATCCCTGTGAAATTTGACACACTACTGCCCCTTACTTCTACCATCTACCGCTCACTCAAGCCAATAAGGACCTTCGCCTGTCTCCACCTTAGCAGCATTCCTAATTATCGTTTCTAATTCTTCTGGTAGCCCCCATAGAATATTCGTGAATCACGCTGCATCATTTCAACTGACAGTTTCACTATATCAACGAAGTCCTCAAAGTTTTCCATTTAAATCACCCCAGGCATGCCGTCAGAACGACTTGATTTGAAATCTGAATACGAATCTGACCCAAACAGTTCACATTTTTTTAGAATTTAGAATTAATATTTGGTTAGCACTGGCAAGGCACTGTCTAAGCGAACATTAGTAAGGAAATAAAGTTATGACAATGTGTGCAGATAAAATGTACAAATACATAACTTGCCATACTATGTCAACAGTTAGCGATGTTTTAAAATTAATGGTGAACTAGAAAAAAATAGGCAGAGAAAAAAAACTCCTACCATAAAAATGGAGGCAGAGTTCAATAGGCCTTCATTTTTGAATAGAAGGTCGGAGAAAATCTGCTTAGGAAAAAATATTCAGGTGGTAGAGTAGAAAAATACTGCAGTAGCATTTCAGAATGAGATAATGAAACGTCGAGGTGATTCGTTCTTGATCACTTAGGCGTATGTAACAAAATCTCACGAAAATGCGTCAATGAACTTAAGTCCTCAGCATCTTATGATCTAGAATTGAATTCTGATGATGGTTAATATCCAAAGAAACGGTAGCATTTTAGACTGTGGACCACCGAATGCGTACGTCCGAATGACGTCATCGTTTGGATGACTGGCGATATAAAAAGACTTCATAGTTCATGGGCGACTCGAGGTAGCGAAAATATAGTTTCAAGAGGGTCACTTAAATTCCCGATGGTCCTTCCTCCGAGTCATGAGGAAAGCTACTGGGAAAAGATGAGGAAAATAAAAGGTTAGTAGAATCAGTGTTAAGATAAATGTGCAATCTTCGCTTGAATGCAGATAGACTAGTTAACGACCTTATTTCAATTGGCAAGTTATTCCAAAGAAAACTATACCTAGAAGCAAAGAAGAGAGAGCGTTTACACGTGGAGGATGCAGGGGGAGGTATAATTTCCAATTTGGTGGTGGAGAAGAAAACTGGAAAGAAGAAACAAAAGGTGGGAAACAAAATTGCTCTGGTCTACAATTTGTCAAAATGTTACTGTTAAGAGAACTGAGATTATTGTACAACGGCATATTTGGATGAAAACCTCGGAAAGGAAGGCTATATTGTGGCGTTTGAAAGATAGAGGGTGGCATAAAAATGAGATTTTGAGGGAAGTTAGCATAAACTGGCGGAAAACATGCATTTGAAAAAGGAATAAATAACTTTGAAAAACTGGTAACATAATTAGAAGCGTTAATTATTTGGGGATTTTGGAAACTTTTTGGTTTGGGACATTGGGACAAGTATTCACCCCGAGAGGCCTGTCATATCGATTTCTTTCTCAATACATTATCATAAAGACCTTTCTTATCAAGTCGCTGACTGTCTTTCTCGACCTGGAATAAATGCCATTAACTCGGGACGCAAAGCAGAACTGCATTATCAGCTGAACATTATCAGCATACTAGTCTTCGGCGCAGGGCCATTCCTCTGTCCACCGCCTCCGTTAAAACCGTTTGTGACGTATGGCGCGGCTTATCTCGACACGTAGTAGTAAGCGAGGATGAGCGAAACGTTTTTACCACATCGCAAAATATTACTCATCCTCGCATCCGGGTTACCCGTCACCTCCTCAGCGGGCATTTCGTCTGGCCTAGCATGATTACCGATATCCTCTAGTGGACACTTTCTTGGTCGGCCTGTCAGAAAACCGAAATTAGACGGCGCAACAAAGCCCAATAGACACTTTTTGCACCCGATGCAAGCTTTGCACATATGCACTTAGATCTTGTACATCAGTTGCCAAATTCTCGGGCTTTAATTATTTAATAACTGCAATTGACCGATGTAAATTGGGGCTACTGTCGTTCACGTTTTCCTGGAACACTGGATCCCCTTAACGATGTCCCTGCAGCTATCATTGCGATCGAGGCCAGCAATTTTAATCTAGACTTTTTAATAGCCTTACGGACCTCCTCCATTGTTATCGCATACGCACGATGGCATACCATAGCTCCTTCAACGGTTGAGTCGAACTTTCCCACCGTCAACTGAAAGCCACTCTCCGGATCTATGACAGCACATCTCAATTGAGTGTGTATCTTCCTTCGATCACACTCGGTATCCGTACCACTCTCAAGCTCCACTGAAAAACTCGTTCATGGCTCTACATTTCTGATTCTCGGGGATTTTGTCGGACAGTGAAAGTCAGTCACCAAAGAAGGCCTTAGTGATAACTTCCAAAGGTTGTACCAATTAATAGCTTATCTAAAAGCCATACCTGCACGCGTGCTGGCTATTGAGCCACACAATAGCCCTAATTTTCTAACGAATTCTTTTGTATTTGTGCTCGTAGACGGTGTTCATATGCCATTAAAGGTGTCCTTTGATGAACCATATTGAGTCATCTCACGCACGGGCAAGCATTTCAAAATCGACCTTGGCGATCACACCAAGGTTTTATCATTCAACCAAATAAAGGTGGCTTTTCCCGAGCCTTTTCTAACCGTCAAAACAGAACAGCCTTCTCAATTCCCTACAATGCCACTTACAATTTTCCGGTCTCAGCTTCCACCTGAAAACCCTGCACGTTCCTTTACCCCAACGAATCCACCCCCTGCGTACAGTGGTCGTCAAGTCCACTCTATTGATCATTGGCAACTCGTAAAACATACCTACTCCTTCTAGGTTTTCCTAGCCCTAGAAACTTTGAACTTTAATTATTATTGAAGTGACAAAAACCTTCCTATTACGTGTGTTAAAATTCGTCCATTAGAAACGTGATATGAAACCTAACAGCATTTGAAAATAACTTACGATTTCATGATAAGGTATGTTATAAGTGGAACCGACAAAGACAAGTTTATGGCTTACATGCAAGGATTCATCTAAAAAAAATTTCTGTTAATCAAAGGAAAGAGTCGTGTATTTTACGGCTAGTTTACACTGTTCAATGACAGGTTCAATTGCAAATCTTTGAACGTTCTGAGGTCCTGGGGCTTCATGCTTCGATAGCCAACGCCACTTGAGACCACATAAGCGTTCGAAAGACTTAAGCGAAACCCTGTTTATTTAAAGGAGACAGAGAGAGAGAGTACCTGAATGTAAAATTGAATATAAAACTTGTGTGATTGAGCAGGAACCGTTTTGAGCTCGCTGACCAAAACGCTCTTGTGAAACAATCGAAGGAAAATGTTTATATTTAAAAATGCGAAAATAACAGAAAGCAGTTTCCACGCTCAGAATGCAAAATATTATAGGTTAATTATACCACATCTATTAATGAAGGACTTACTTGGATATGTCGAGCATGAAGGATTCAAGTTAAATTTATTAAAACGTTTTAAATAACAGACAAGGTACTTTTAATCCTCACACCGGACAGCAATATTTACGAATGGAAAAGGTAAAAATCTCATAAATTCCTCGCTTTATTTCATGAAAGTGGAAATTTTCAGAAATAAAGGCAAGAATCCAAGCATTTTCGGCCGCAATGTTGTTGGCATGAGGGCAGAGCTCTAGATTTTTGGTATAACTTCGTCGTCAAAAATTCAGCGATAGAGGTTTCCTGAAAAATCAATTGTTTAGGTAGCCTTTAAAGTTTAAAACACATATAATGATATCCAGACGGACGTATCTCTGTTAGTCGTACTCTATCCATGCGAAAGAAACAAGCTATGCAACATTGCTTTCTTCCAGAAAACGTGGGCCTGAAGCTTTAGAGAAAGAATATATACATTGGAGATCATTAGTACCGTGACTCATTGTATAATCGAAAGGCACTAAATTGTACGGACTGACGAAGTGGCTGTTTCAGCACCTCATATTTCTGACCACTGATTCACAAACTATGGGCAGTGGGTCAGCGAAATTCTAAGAGCTACGTAAATGGACCAGGCAACCTCACTTCCCTATTTAATTGTATTTACCGGTCGGCACCACTTAATGGTTCCTGCAAAACAAGTATGCTCTACAAGCCCAAGTCCCTCGGGTACGCAAGTTCTCTGTCAAAACATTGTTCATGCACTACAAAAAATTCTACAAACAGGTGAAAATACAGGCTGATTGGTTCACCGATTTTGCGCCTTATAACTCAAACTGTCTGGTAATGAGTGGTTTAGCTGGTTTTCCAACAACAGCTCAAATTTATGGACTGGGTTTAGTAACGGCACCCTTTCCAAACTCGGCCATAATCAGCTGCTGGCATATAAGAACTACTCAATGCCGTTTTCTTCCATATTAAAGTTTACAAATGAAAAGGAGGAGAACAATGCGCTAGCTGTCCCTGATGTCTTTGTCCACCGCAAGGCTCGTGGTAGCGGAAGATCTAAAGCTTTCATAAAAACGATAAATAGAACGCACGTATTGATTATCAACAGCAACCACTCAATCATACATGCCTAAAGGTTGCTTAACAAGCATAGTAATGTGCAGAGCAATTAACCAGAAGATGAGCTCCTGGACCATGAAACGTCTCCAGAGGTACCCGGAAGTAATTGCAACCAACACTTTATCGTCAAGTAACGTTCTACTACTGTTTCTTTACTTTCGCGTGCCAGGAAGAGGATGGTCCTCCAAATGCAGTCTGCTCTAGCTTGAAATTTTGAATGTCGTAGTCCGATTATGTTCACCGTATGCTCCACAGCAGGGATGGTTAATTGCGCGTGAATAAGCTTTAAGTGATGGTAGACTTGTGCCCCCCAGTGGAGCTCGGTGTCATGGCGGGGTCAAGAAGACCAAAGGTGCCAGTGAGCGAATTTCTCCCTCTCTCTCTCTCTCTAATACAACGGCGCACAACATGACGAGGTATGTTTTCGTATAATGTGACCCTAATGCACCACATTCCACCTTAGGGAGTACTTTGCATGGTCTGTGAGACACGTGGGATAACTAAACTTAATGTTGGATACGATTAATCTTTTCGACGGCCACCACAGCTTCATGTCTACCAAGAGGTTTGATGAGACTTAGATTCTTTACCACTGCTCTCGTTCCTATTCCACAACTGTCGACGTCACTGTTGTACCAATTCGGTGTGTTCGAATGGTAATTAACAAACCTGTCCTCCAGTGCCAGCATGTCATTAATTATTTTCCAACAGATAAAAAGAGGGACAAGAAAGACGGTCTCGGGAAAGAACATCTATTATTCAGTATGGTTTACCTTTCGACACCTCTCTCTTTCCGTCATTTATGTAATCTTTCGGGAATCCAATACTGAGGAAATTTTTTACCAAGTCCTTACCACATCAAGTTCCCGCTCAGACAGCCCTAAGAAAATATGCCCAAGGACTTCATTAAGGAGGCGGAAGATGCGCTCAGTTTGTTCGTCCGTCGCGTTCCCGCAATTTTTAATCAGCTGCTCTCTCCCATGGTTGGTTTGAGTTAAAAATTGTAAGTCAGACTAAGCGAAACCTAGTCACTAAGAAAATGCGTACGACGCACAACTGGGACCAGGGAGCTGATGCACAAAGAGAAAATATATGCTTTCTGTTTTCCGAGGCTCTTCAAGACGAACATTTCATTTTCCCTAGTAGCTGTTATTGCACGCCTGTCAGACCTAACGGGCCCTGGTGATGTTCTGTACCCGGTTGGTACATTTTTAGACGAAAGGATTAGAGCAGCTGCACCCGGATTAAATTTCGATTAGTATTCGCTACTCGCTGGTTAAGTGTAAACGATGCGTCCTATTCCATTATATAATCGACTCAATTGTTAAACTATTTCATGTAATGCGACCCTAGTGAAACGGAATACCACCTCAAGCAAACTTAACTTCAACTGTCAAGTTTCGATGTCAGCTGAGAAAGGCCACTTGGCCACAAAGTGTCCTTTAAACCCCTTCTGACTTATTATGTGATCAGTGCTATGCAGCATTTGCGTAGAGATTTTAACCGCCTACACCGCCCACTGCATGTTTAATATAACGTTACCACTACCAACGGTGCCTAAAATTGATGTGAGGTTGATCTTGTGAGCGACTTGAACCTTGTCCTTAAAAGTTTGTTATAACAATAAACGCTTGCGTTTACTGCCTTGCAGACCTCTTTAAAGGATATTGTAGGAGTGTGTGAAACTTTTCCTTATTCCTCCAAAAATGGTCGATTTCAACTTGATCAACTTGTCTGTTTCATCAGTTGCACTCATTGTTTAACGTCGCAGTCCCTTACTCAGCTCTTTTGTTTTGTCAATGTTTATTTTGTTGTCAAATTTAGTGCTACAGTTTGCAGGTTGCAACTGCTGCTCGCGGCCCTTGCATTTGTGGCTCCCAGCAGCCTGCCAACTACACGCTGGCGACCACGCCGACCGGCGGACTAAACCAGTTGATTGGCCAGTTCAGTTTACTTGCGTGCACCCATGGGCTACGGAAATCCCTTTTTTCCGGGGACTTTATTACAGAAAAATAGAAACGTATAACATGTTTGAAATAGCAAATATGTGCCATGGTTGTAAGGCAGCGTAGAACTGGTTAACACGCCATAATGTGTTACTAAATCGTTTTAAGTAGTTCCTTTGTTCAGGTGGGAATTTGAAACCATGGTTGCAAAAGAAAGGATTGAGTGCAGCCCACGTTTTAACCTCGTGTCCTACATGGTCCAACCGAAAGTCACGAGTTTAATCTCACTTGGGATAGTAATTTTGTAAAAATTAATTGGAGTAGGCAGAAAGCTACGTTGCAATGCGTATTTAAGGAAAAATATCCCAAAACCATTTGCTGAAACACAGCTTGGGGTCGTGTGACTTTCTGAGAAGTTATTACAGTGAGAGCATTGTGTATTTATCGAGATTCTTTCAAAAATTATTGATGGATGTGGATTTGACGACGTCAGTAGACAAAGTACTCCATGCCTAAATGGCCCAGTTGGAGAAGCAAAATTGCCTTCCGTCCTCGTACATCGCAATCACATGTTCTTTGGAAGGATGTCCCCGCAAGCTTTTAAGAGTTGATAGCACGACTACGTAACCTGGTGCAAAGCAACTCGCATTTCTTGCATGGCTTACAATTAATGACACAACAGTTATTATACTTTTATCTCTGAGTAAAAATGTGCCAAATGCTGGTGAAACCATTTTCCAAAACATCAGCATTTTACTTGCCGGAATAAAACGCCAATTGAGGATAGAGATTGCAATTCATCATAAAAAGTAAGTTCCATGAATTCTAATCATCGAACTTTCTTTCCGGCTTCTGCACTCCGTGATGTGTTAGACTAATTTCCTCCAAAATTTCCCACAACTTCAGTTCTATCTACCTCCCATTATCCCTGATTTTAGTGAAACAAAACACTTGATAACATTATCAAGAAGCGGCATTTACTCCTGAACTATATCTAACATTACCATACTGCTGGTGCTTAGCAGCAAGCTTGGGCAAAATCTATAGTCACGGACGCCAAACAGGGCTCAGAAAAGTGACTAAGTTCGAAAAACTAGGTTGAGTCCTCATCATTTCCTTGGCAGGCCAATCGCACCTTTTCGAGACGTGCAGTGAACTAAACTTGACAATATCTCAGGCAAACGTTTGTCTGTTCCTAATCAAAATTCTTAACTTAAAACCTTATGACGGTTGGAAAGCCTGCCAATACTCCAGAATTTTAAACAGAGGCGAACAACTTGACCAGCAAATTTATCTGACTATCTGCTTGTCAGAGCTTTAAAGTTAATTAAGGCTAAGCATCATACAAACAGTTTTTTTAAACCGTTCGCTCCATTTTATAAACGAACTCCCCTTCGTGCTTTGGTAATCTTCCTCAAAAACATCTACCCTTTTGACCCCATAACGCAGCATTCTCCTCCATAGATACTATCAAATTGTGTTTCCTAATGACAATACTTTTAAGTTATTAAAAACCTACCCTAAAAATTATAGATTGCAGCAATTTCGCCTTCTGTCTATTATTTCACCCCTTTAGCTGAGTTGTCTACTACCAACTCTTTCTCGTTTATAAACAGTAATGAGCCTATCCTACGTTCCTGAAATAGGCTCACCGCCAATACCAAATGCCACTGCCAAAGCAGTTGTGGGAAAAAGATGAACAAGCTAAGAACTGAAGCTTTTGAGTTTGACCCAAAAGCTTTGTGCTTTACAAAATTTTGGACTTCATCTCTATTTTCCGACTTGATGCTCGCCGTAGATAATCGCTGTTCATACCGACATGCGCACATATAAAATGTGGCATTGTTCGTCTTCTTTATATTAAAAAATCCCTTGTACATTGGTCCAATGGATTGGGAACTTGTTCGCTTCATTCCAGGCGTACTTCCACAGACATGAAAGCTCTGGCTGACTGTGTATATATTCCTCCCTGTTACCCCGGCAATGAAGGCCAGTTCCGTCAAAATTGTCCCAATTAGTTCACTCGGCTGTCAAAAAGGTAGTTCCCTAGACTTGTTTATTTTTCATGAAGGGGTTTAGTCATGAATTTCAATTGCGACCTATTTAAAAGTGACTCGTTGTTGTCCTTAAGTTTTCCCTTCGGAAACCCAGTGGTACATAGTACTTATCTTTGATTTGCTCACGGTAACAAGGGATTAGTAAACACTTAAAAACCACGCTAGATTGGCATTTTTGTATGATAAATAGCCTAACGTTTTTCATAAGGTATTGCAGTGCATAGCATATGTTCTGCTCAACTTAAAACCAAATGCTCCTTTATTTACTTTATCACTTTATTTTACTTAAAGCGGATGAAGTATGCTTCCGTAAGCTCATGACCACTGCACTTAAGAATCACTCACCCACATAAGCTTGGGGCTCTGAAACCCCTTTTTTCTGGGTACTATTTAACGGAAAAACAGAAACGTATACTACGTTTGAAATACCAAATTTTTGCTAATGATATAACGCAGCATAGTTCCGGTTACCGCTTCATAATGGGTTACTGAAACATTTTTAAGTAGTTTATTTGGCCCAGTTGGAAACATTCGGCGGTGTAGGGGAATTTGAAAAAAACGACTGTTTTTCAGTCCGCTGATGAGAAAGGCTTTTTTGCAAACGATCAAAGGACGATTTTGACTTTTACTAATTCAAAAAGAAGACAGAAGCCATACAGGCCTTAAACATGGAGTTTTTCCAGACAAAATTGACCCGCATTTTCGATAAAGAATATACACATTGGAGATCACGAGCACTGTGACCCATTGTATAACCCAAAGGCACTCAAATGTATGGAACGGTAACGTGGCTGTTTCAGCAGCTCAACATTCTGACCACTGATTCCGATAATATAGTCAGTGAGGCAGCAAAATTCTAAGAGGTACGTTAAGGTGTTTTTCCCAGGCATGCCATTTAATGGTGCTTCTTAGTCTCACTTCGTTTTTTAATTATGATTTGACAGTCAACGTCACTGACCCATTCCTGATTGGTGTTGCTGACATTACAACAACAGAGATCGGAATTTTGAACTATGTATGGTGACGACACCCTTTTCAACATCAGTCTAAATCAGCTGCTGGCATTTAAGAACTTCTCAAATCTGACTTCTACCATAAAAAAATTACAAATGGAAAAAACAGAAGAAGATAACGTGCTAGTTTTTCCTCGATTTCCCTGTCCACCGCAAAGTTTGTGCTGGCCTAAAACTAAAGTGTTTCAGACACACGGTAAATAGGACGCAAGTATTGAATTTCAACAGCAACTGCTCAATCCTCCACATACACAGCTGGCCGAGGGTGCTATATAGCCATACAAAGGCGCGGAGAAATTAACCAGAAGACGAGTTTCCTGAAGCATATTGCTATCCAGTATTATTGGCAGCTCACGCTGCATCGTCAGCCAGTTCGTCCGCAAAGGAGATGAGAAATCATGTCTCACTGGACCCACATTAGACGGAGCTTTTCCAACACGTCAGAGACGTCTCAAGCTTCCTAAGACCGTTTGCACTTGGAATTGCCCAATGCTCACCCATTTGGTAGAGAATAATGCGATTGAATAGCCCAACGCCATATCAGGCAACGTCAAATCTCTTTTGACGGACCTGATGCAGATGCGAAAAGAGTAGTTGCATTGGATAATGAGAGAACTGCGTCGAAGGTGAAGGACTGAACCGACGTGCACAGTAAAGTCCACAACTCAGGGGTTGCGACACAGTGGGAGGCAAACCTTCAAGTCTGACGGTGTCCGAATTCCCGTGATAAGAGGCAGTTATCTGTCGTAGTTGACGGTACTTTAATTGCAGCCATCGACAACTTGGATGCAGCCGATCAAGCGATAACTGCACCAAGTTGGACTCGCAGACCAATGAAGGCAGGAGGCCTGCGCAACTGTTTTTTGGAATAACTTAAACCCTTGGGCATCCAATACCATGTTCTCATGCTCCCCACGAGTATTCGCTCAGGGTTTAATTTGAAACCTTAGATGCGTAGCATTCCTATTTTAACTATAAAGTCTCTTTCTCTTGTAATTCTTCTTGGAATGCGCACACCGTTTGTAACGACGTCACTCATTTACTTAAGATCACGCAGGGCACCAGGCGTTCGCTACACGGAAGGAATATAACCCACCCTCTCAATAAACGTTGACTAAAATGTAATGCTGCAAGTCAGAGTAAATGGTGCGTAGGTAATACACGCGTATGTTCAGATGAAAAATTCTGAGGAAATTTCGTCTGTGAGCAGATTCCTTAGGATATGCCTTCCCGTTCCATGCATTTCATATTTCAAAGAGCCTCTTTTCAGCTTTGTTAAAATTGCTAGAAGGGAGGCGTTTTCTGGGTGTCCGTCAAAGTGTGAGGGCCACAGCGACCTGTGCATGCACCGAAATTGGCCAGGCTAATTACAGTCAACGTTCCTTCTCAGTAAATGTTACAATAACTTCAAAACTGTCTTTACGATCTGAAAAATATTGCTTTAATTGGCTTTTAATATGGATTCAAATGCAGCATAATCCCAAGATATTTCAAGAACTTTAGGATAATGATTTTAGACCGAGCATTTTTTAGGTCTATGACTACTCCTGTAATAAGAATTTTTCGCATACATTTGTGATACTCTAATTAAAAGTAAGTTGCTTTTGTAGAAAACATGAGTAAAATATTCTTACCTTGCTTGTCATTTTTTACAAAGGTGATAGTCCGTTTTAAAAACTTCCCACTAAGGAGATTTTTAAGACTGTGAAATGTCCATTAGAAAAGCATTCATTCAGTAAATGTTTCTGTGAAGCACGTCTATTGAAAAACTTTATGAGTCCCATCTGACGTCGTCTTAATGGCGCATATAAATTTAAAATTTTGCTCAAGCTTAAAATTTAAGGATTGTCGTCTGGAATCTCTGAAAGCAGTATGGGTTTAAAATTTTTCGGAAAATTAAAACAAATTCCTGAAACCAATAGACACTCCTTCTTTAAGCAGGTTGTTGAGCAAAGACGTAAGTAGCTACCAAAGGAGTACAAGCCGGATTATTTTAGTACAGTTCTTCCGTAAGTATATTAAAAGTTAATGGCAGAAATTCATCCTAAATAAGCAGCTATTTTTTGCAGACGACTGGGAGAAAGCTCGTTCAAATACCAGCATCCTAAAGTGCCTCACATAGTTGGAGATTATGTTGCACTTTAATAAATATTATGACCCTACTAAGGTAATCTATTCACATTGAAAAACACATTTTAGAATTTTGTTTAACGATTCATGGGAGATTACAACAAGTGTAAGTATTCGCATTTTCGCGAATCAGATTGTCTCCAATGGTGTGCTCACATTTCCAGTCTTCTTGACATCACCTTGTCAGAAAAGTAAGGTGGCTGAAGGACGAGGAAGAGATCGCGGCAGGTGCTATGCAAATCTGGCCCTCTAGGGACCAATTAACGTGCTAGATACCGGTGCTGCGTCGCAGAGTACGGCGTCACTTACTTATCATATAAACTGATCCAGACAGTTCCAACGCTAACGTGGGGATATGTTCACTTCCAGTGTTTGGAGGTCAAGTTCCCGTGCATCGCAAACCTGTACGTAACGGAGATAGGTAGGAAGATGTAAAAATTGAGAAGAGAGGTCGACCTTTGCATTAGTCCAATGCCTTCATTTATTATTGAAGGTCGTCTCTCAAGATGGTTGGCATCGTATTCTGACGAACATGCGCGACGACTGAGCTTGTTCGCTCATGTCGCTAGGCCTGTGATAGGGTGGATGAGGTGTGCTTTACAAATTTAACCACAGCCTCCTTTAGGTGAGGTGTGTGGAATTTAGTACCTGCAATTACAGAATGCTTTCACGCAGAGAAGCAGGGTTTGACGGTGCCTGTGAAAGGGTGGGTTCCAGAAAAAATGCGACAAAATGTTTATTGACTTGGTGTTTTGGATTTAGCCATCATCAAAGATGGCATAGGATAAGGCTTGCAGACACGCATGGATTGCAGTTTTTAACCGAGAAAACGGCTATGCGACCTCACTCGTGCTAAATTTAGCAGCACCCTTATTAATCGATTTCCATACTAAACGGGTGATAGGCAGGGTTATCCAAGTCTGCATCATATTCTACAGCACTTCTTCCAACGGTGTTATATCGCTTACAAGATATAGTGCAGTTGTTAACAAAATGGCTACGTCGGAAATACTGCAATCCCAGTTCGTATGGTTGTTCGGGATCCCGTAACTGATGTGAGAAGGCGTGAAACCAACTCACAAGTCCTGACTCTGTCCATGTGAACCGAATGCATCTGAAAGTCACGAGAGACCGAACTGGCGAAAGCGTGAACTGCAAGCTGTTTCAATTGCAGTTCTTCGACTTTCGTTCTGGCAGCAAACACTGGGTTTTTACCCACATATTCATGGTTAAATTTCATTGGGACAGAAGAGTTGTCAGGCTGAAAACGCATAGACGAACAACGGATTGATTGACATTGTCAACGAGTTATTATTGAGCTGGTCGCTAAAGAAATTGATAAAATCACGACGCGTTGTGTGACATGCTCGTCTCGGCCCGATGATCGGATATTTAAAAAGTTGAAAACTTGAATGCTGGCGGTCGATCAATAACCTAATCAATTAAAATCATTTGTGATGGAGACAGTATGTACGAGGCTTCATAGGCAGTGTGCTGCCGGCATCCAGTGCCAAAAAGGTGGAACCACTAGCCAGCATGGATAATAAAGCTCAATTATTTTGTCCAAAAATGCCAGTTGATTAAATTTCCTGTTATTGCTATTGACCCAACGTTGTCGCAAAAATTCGCATTTTGTTGACATCCCTCACCATGTAAAGTTCCTAAACCAAATTTTGGGGTTTTATATATGGACTGAAAGACCTCTTATTGGCATATACTTCTGACCGAGATATATAAACCACTTAGTGACTTACATGAGGGACGCAAGAAGCGCGTTTGTCTCAATGTGCAGGAAACGAAGAATTTGGTATATTTTGTATCGAAACAAATAAAGAGATGATGGCGATTCCTTGCGAGTGACGGGAGCCAAGGTAGTAGCTAAAGTTTCAAAAGGTGAATTAACATTACGGAAACTAACCTATCAAAGTCCAGTCATCATCACCCAGCTATGTTCCACCATTCACGCGGGTAACCGAACCGATCTGAACCGAGCATTCTGCTACTGGATCACTGTTGCATTCTTTATGGGTGACAGTAATTTTGTCCCTTATGCCACCCTGTTTATGCGCGCTTTGACAGTTGGAGTTTCACGAGCGACGGCATCCCCATGGGTCTGACAGACGAGGCGCACAGGACGGATAACTGCGTGTGAATTAATTAATGAGCATGCCGACTTGCGTGGCATTTACCGCACTCTTTCCTCCTTCACCCACCTAAACCAGATACGGCCAAGAAGATCAGAGCATAGAAGATGTCATGCGAAAAACAGTCACCCTAACACGATTGGATTCCCGCAAATTAGAACACGTTCCCATACGCACTAGAATTTGCAAAGAGGCCGCCAAAGGACCCCCTTAGATGTGTCATAACCATCGAATACTTGATTTAACCTTATAAGTCAAGAAAAAAGTATAACCTTGACTTAGAAGCCTCCTTTTTCCATTCAATGAAACTTAGTTTTTACAGCTGGCAGATATTTTTCGCGTCCATACTTTGCTCTTTGCTCACCAAATTTCTTATCAGTCAGTTGAAAACCGGTGTGAATTTACAGGCGCTTTAAGGAAGACCCTTTATGTTTGGTTTTGAAATTCTACGGTCCGCGACCGATTTCAAGCAACTGTTAATCAAATTTTACTTTGCATTTTTGATCTGGAATCAAGATACCTTAGTAGAATTTTGATATGTATGACTCTGAATCATGATGCTCAGATACGTCAGCAAAAATAGGATGCCTGTTTTTGAACAAAGGTATTTTCGCTCTCCTAAAAAACCACAGTCGATAAAAGAATAACCGTTTAAGAAGTGTGCACTTAAACGTTTAAATATACTTTAAAGAAACAAAAGACAAACATATTTTCCCCTACTGCTTTGCTATTAACTCACTGCTTCTTTAAATTATTTTTACTCAAAGAAAGGTTCAGTTTAGGTTTCGAAAAACTTTTTCCAAATTCTGAATAATCTGGAGAACTATCAACCACTGCAATTGCAGAAAAACATAAAGTACGCGTACAATTTTTCAGTGAATGTTGTTTAATTTAAGGGGATCACTAAAATGTTAATAGATATGCCGCGGGTTGAAAGGAAATTATAGAATATTACAATTTAACAATTCGAATCCTTTTAAAACCAAATATATGAAATTTCTTCGAGTAAAAGATGGGACGAAAACGTGATTTGCTATGTAGTGAGCATAAAATATAATATGTTGCTCACGTTTTTTCCGTAACTTGCATGTAAATTTGTAAGGGCCTTGAACATCTTTCGAAAAAATGTGCACTTATTAAGTAGTCATTTTTAACGAGTACGGTATTTGCAAGAGGACAAAAAGACGTTTCGCTCGAAAGTCGGCATCCTGTTATGTAAAACATATCTTGGTTTTAAACTTCACGATACTAAATATTACAATTCTGCTTTAGTAATCAGACCTTATATAAAACGCATTTAAATATTTCGATTATGATTACATGAGATCGGTCATTAACTGTACAGAATGGGCCAATAGTTCACATCACGTTTCATACTTCTAATACTGCCTCACTACCGGCTTTCGTGGCTCTTGGCATAATTAGTTTAAAACTCGAGCGCAAACTCTGTAAAAGAAAGCCCCAAAATAAATAAATCAGTAGAATTGAAAACGTGACAAAAGGGGGAAATGACATTAAACCCTTTCCCGAAGCCTGAAACACCACTACTAATCTCGTCCCCAGCTGTGTGGCTACCGGCAGCCAAACAAGCTGTTCTAGGGCACGGGTTCAACAAGGAGGACCGCGCGCGGGAATTCCGAGTAGACAAAGTGGGGTTTGCGTGTCATAACCAACGAAGTGACTTGCCAAATGGGGTTTTGTGTCTTTGCTGGATCCTGGGAACTCCGACCAGGTAAGGTGGGAGTCAAAACCATACCGAGCGAGGCAAGAACAGGCGTGGACGGTTATCGGATGCAAACACAGATGGCGCAACCGACTGCAAACACAACTCCACGATAGCATACGCCGGCTCTACACGGAGGCGGACGCAAGCACCTATCGTGGATGAAGGCCACTGACGGGAATTGGCAGCCCGAGAGCAACCGAGACGTTAAACAGAGCGTGGCAACCACCGTTTACCCGTTTGTGAACAGCTTCGAACGCAGCAAGACGGCGAGATGCGTGGAGGTTGGACAACCAACCATGGACTGTGCGAACAAGAGCAATGCCGTTATCGTCTCAGCCCCCTTCCCGACGAAAAGGGAGAACAGCCCCTCCACTGGCATGGCAACTATCGCCAAACCCTTGGTGAAGCGTGGGCAAACGACTATGTGGTCAGTGGCGTGCCAGCCAACAACACCAAAAGAAATACTGTAAAGCGCTGTAGGTAAACTACACCCAACGATGAAAGCTTGCTTGTTTTCGAAATGTCTCAACAGTAAACTCGTGGTTGTGGTGATTGCTTTGCCTTCTCAATTATATCCAGGAACGCGCATTTATATATCTCCGTTGATGCGATCTCAGTATGAAAAGACTGATAAGCAAATGTTTTCTCCCAGCAACTGCCTTATCTTGTCCTTCCGTCTTAACAACTGGTCTCAGAATCTTCTGCCTGATGCACAATATGTCCTCCAAACAGCTGTTGCCTGCACAATTGTGTCATGAAGTTTGCCTTAACATCGCAGATGACAATCCGGCCAATCTCGTGGCCACTGTCAAGTAAATTCTCAAACAAACCAGGGAATCCGATGAAACAAAGCACCTTATTCTACAACAGATAACCTCATATATGCTGGCTCACAGACCACGCGCAATCATTTCCAGAGGGGAACAGTGCTCTCAAGACGCTGAGGGTGTTGACACCAGTATCATGATTCTATCAGCCAACAAAGGACGTTCCATAGAAATACTGAATAAGACCGACTACATTCAGAAGGCCAAGGCCGTACTGGTGGACCAACAGGCATACATACCATGTGACGATTAAATGAGGAAAAAGCTTTTGACGGAAAAGAAAAAGGCAATTACTAAGTCTGTACGACGTGCCATTAAACCAACAGACGCGGCCGCAGTAAGGTCCTATGGACGCCCGAAATTAAACAAGGGTCGTAGCCCCCTCTGACCAATCGTTTCATTGCGCGGTGCACCAAAATTTCATCTGGCAAAATGCTATTCCAAAATTTGCGGTCAATCACATCGGACATGACCACGACGGTCTCTTCAGCAACTCAATTCCTGCAACAGCTCCAGGAAGTGCAAATTACGGCAGACGAGGTGTTGGTGTCATTCGATGTCACCTCTCTCTTTACCTCGATTCCATAAGGCCTGCCAGTCAAAACGATTAAAGAACTGCTCGAGTGCAATTACGACGAGATAAAATAAATAGTGAACTGGAGCTATCTCATCCAACTCTTAAAATTCTGCCCGAAGACGTACTTCACTTGATAAGTAACAACGTACAAGAAGGGCAAGCGGACACCAATGACTGCGCACAGTGCACTGAATTAATCCGCTAGAACGGAGTCAGGCTGCTGCAGCAGGTGATTGATAAAGGAGGTACGAGCAACCATAGTTCCCCTGATCGCCTCTTCTTCTCATATATATATATAAATATATACTTCCATACTTCCGACATAGATACTAGCTAAAAGCCCAGACACGTGTTTCGCCGATGTTTCTGCTGCAGTGTGACACAGCAACGAGGGGTTCGGCTCCTCAGTGGGTCCCCAGCGTTCTCTATGGTTTTCTGGTACATGGACTCCAGAGAATAATCGGGTAAATAGTTTCTGAAATTATTAAGTGCAGGACATGTAGTCAGATGATTCAGACATGACTGTTTTTATGATAAGACCACAAGTTTTAATGAACATTTAGGTCGTAGACAATTAACCACTGGTGAAATAACCACGTAATGCCCATTCTACAAACAAGTAGTACTACAAAGTAGTATGAATCTTATATGGCAAAGACGTTTATACCGTACTTCCGACATAGGTGCTAGCTTTAAAAGCCCAGACACGTGTTTTAGCCGATGTTTCTGCTGCAGCGTGACACAGCAACGAGGGCGTTCGGCTCCTCAGTGCGTCCCCCAGCGTTCTCTGATGCGGTTTCTGGTATATGGACTCCACAGAATAATCGGGGAAAAAATTTCTGAAATTATTAAGTGCAGGACATGGAGTCAGGTGATTCGGACATGACTTTTGTAGGGTCAGATCCGAGATTTCAATGAACATTTGGGTCGAAGACAAATCAACCACTGTGGAATAACCACGTAATGCCCATTCTACAAACAAGTAGTACTACAAGTAGTATGAATCTTATATGGCAAAGACGTTATACCGTTCTTCCGACATGGATACTAGCTTAAAAGCCCAGACACGTGTTTTCGCCGATGTTTCTGCTGTTGTGTAACACAACAACGAGGGGTTCGGATCCTCAGTGGGTGCCCCAGCGTTCTCTATGCGGTTTCTGGTATATGGACTCCAGAGAATAAACGGGGAAATAATTTCTGAAATAATTAAAGTGCAGGACATGTAGTCAGGTGATTCAGACATGACTGTTTTTATGGGTCAGACCCAGAGATTTTCAATGAACATTTAGGGTTTGAAGACAATCAACCACTGTGGATTAACCACGTAATGACCCATTCTACAAACAAGTAGTACTACAAGTAGTATGAATCTTATATTGCACATATATTATACCGTACATCCGACAAAGATACTAGCTAAAAGCCCGTAGAAACGTGTTTCAGCCGATGTTTCTGCTGCTGCGTGACACAGCAACGAGGGGTTTCGGCTCCTCAGTGGGTCCACCAGCGTTCTCTATGCGGTTTCTGGTATATGGACTCCACAGAATAAACGAGGGAAAATAATTTCTGAAATTATTAAGTGCAGGACATGGAGTCAGGTGATTCGACACGTGACGTTTTTAGGGTCAGATCCGAAATTTCAATGAACATTTAGGGTCGTAGACAAATCAACCACTGTGGAATAACCACGTAATGCCCATTCTACAAATAAGTAGTACTACAAGTAGTATGAATCTTATATGGCAAAGACGTTATACCGTACTTCCGTCATAGATACTAGCTAAAAAGCCCAGACACGTGTTTTTCACCGATGTTTTCTGCTGCTGCGTGACGCAGCAACGAGGGGTTTGGGCTCCTCAGTGGGTCCCCGCAGCGTTCTCTATGCGGTTTCTGGTATATGGACTGCAGAGAATAATCGGGGAAAATATTTCTGAAATTATTATGTACAGGACATATAGTCAGGTGATTCGGACATGATTTATTATGGTCAGACCCGAGATTTCAATGAACATTTTGGTCGAAGACAATTAACCACTGTGGAATAATCACGAAATGCCCATTCCACAAACAAGTAGTACTACAAGTAGTATGAATCTTATATGGCAAAGACATTATACCGTACTTCCGACATAGGTACAATCTAAAAAGCCCAGACACGTGTTTTCGCCGAAGTTTCTGCTGCTGCGTGACACAGCAACGATGGGGTTCGGCTCCTCAGTGGGTCCCTCAGCGTTCTCTATGCGGTTTCTGGTATATGGACTCCAGAGAATAATCAGGGATAATAATTTCTGAAATTGTTTAAGTGCAGGACATGTAGTCAGGTGATTCAGACATGACTTTTTAGGGTCAGACCCGAGATTTCAATGAAACATTTTAGGTCGTAAACAATCAACCACTGTGGAATAACCACGTAATGCCCATTCTACAAACAAGTAGTACTGCAAGTAGTATGAATCTTATATGGCAAAAGACTTTATACCGTACTTCAGACATAGAGTACTAGGTAAAAGACCCAGACACGTGTTTCGCCGATGTTTTTGCTGCTGCGTGACACAGCAACGAGGGGATCGGCTCCTCAGTGGGTCCCCAAAGGGTTCTCTATGCGGTTTCTGGTATATGGACTCCAAAGAATAATCGGGGAAATAATTTCTAAAATTATAAAGTGCAAGACATGAGTCAGGTGAT
>WEDG01004733.1:0-38330 GCA_017591395.1 Schistocephalus solidus | reverse complement strand
ATCCAGAAGCCTACAGTCGATTTGTATTTTTTAAATAAATCTCGCCCGAGCTGTTTTAATGGCTCTGATGTCCTCTTGAGTAAGCACACCACCAATTCGTACGTGCCTCGAGCAACGAGTTTAGATTCAGCTTTTATTTATACTCTCTGGCGATAATAAATGCGGCCAGGTAACAGTTAGGGATGAAGTCCAGATTTGTGCTTCTTTTGCCTCGCAACAACTCATCAGCCAGTCAAGCTAACGCGTCATCCTCCAGGGGCTCACATAGTCATGCACAAGACAGCTTTTCCGAGAATTGACATATAAGAAGTGGCCTCGGTAAAATTTTTAAAAATTCGCCTGCCTCAATCTAGTGAGGGAATAAGTTATGGTGTTGGCCTTGGATGTACGCTGATTATGTGCTTGTGTCTAAATACCCGTCTGATTAACCTTGCTTCATTCAACACTGGCATGCTTAAATGCACTAACCCTTGACGTTTCCGCGCTTTTCAGCAAATTTCCAGAAAACCAGTTTAGTCGAAATTGTCATTGAACTCAGTCACGTGCAAGTGTAACAATTTGTCATCCAATCGATAATATCAAACACCTTTCTTGGTAATATTTTTGTATTATTTAAGGTCTGTTTAAAACCGCTGTGACGGAACCTATATGATTCTAGTCATTTTTATTGATCCGGAATTGACTAAATCCCCTGAAAAACAAGAGTTCTGGGGTAATACTGTTAACCTTTATTTGTGTCAAACAGATAAGTTCACAGCTAATGTAAACATTAATCAATGACCCATGCCTATTTCCCTAAAAATAAATTGAATTATAAGCAGGTTTTGCGAGATATATAGAAAAAGGAGACGGTTAGACAAAAGAATAGGGCCATTGCGCTCACATTCTAGGTATTAAAAGTTTACGGCTAGGAATATAATTAAGATAAAGCATCAGGGTGCTATCCGCGTATTTAACTGAACGGAACCCTGAAAGCGATAGCCGACGATCCGTGGCAAGAGTGCCGTCATTGTGGAAAACGAAAGGCAAATTACATCCACCTCAGAAAATCTACAGACTAACACCAAAAGGCAAAGATCCAGCTAACCCTTTTACGAGGATCAACACATTTGCCGCCCATTGGATCCAAATTGGTCCCTCAGCTACCTTTGCTCATATGTAGTAATTCACATGGAAGCGGCTCACTCCTGGTCTCTTTCCAAACTTCGTCTGAACGTTGTATGGTCCTGTTCCCAATCATTCCAGTCTGGCCTAGGTGCCACGACTTCGGACGGCCAATGCTAAGCATGTTACGTGAGGGAACTGTAGGAGTGATACTAGGGCACTTAGTATCATACACTCTAGCCCTTGAGCGATTCACAGTCCTTAGAGCGCACTTTTATTCGAACCAAAGCTATTCGACGTCTCAACGTCTGGGCGAGCCATTAACAATGTTTCTTAACGCTCTTTGAGTCAGCACCACGGGGCCCTTGAAGGGGGCACGGCACATAAGCCACATCAACGCCATCAGCTATTTGTATAGTCGATTCCTCAGAGAGCCTAGCTAGTCCGCAAATCACGCTTGTTTCAGCGTGCCGTCCGCCGATGTCCAATGCGCCTGCGCTTGATGCAACGAATTGCAGGGTCAGTAACAGCGGCCTGCTTCCCGATCCATTTAAAGTGAAAGCAGCGCCGTTAACTGCACGATGCAAGCACTCATCTGGCCATTCCCTGAGCCCGCGTCAAGGACCCGACCGAGAAACCAAGAGACGGGAAACTGGTGGCTGGAATGCGTTACAGATTGCTCCTTTGGCGTACCAGCACACCTGATTTCGCAGTCACGCAGTGGGCGACGCCATAAAAGCCACATTTAGAAGGCGCTATTGCGGTCTGACTCTCAGTCCATCAATCCACACAAATAACACACTGGGCTAAACACGCGGTTCGAGTTATCCCGTGAGCTGCTGCAGCCTTCATGAGACACAGCTTATAGCGCACCATGATAATTTCAAGCTGTGTCAGGTTTGATTTAATAGTAGAGAAAAATGCGCAATCAGACCACCATCCGGGATGTCGGCTATTACGAAGCGCGAAAGGGCACGCAAATGCTGGTGACGCATCGCTTTGCACATGACCTGGCCATAGAAATATAAGCACCGGTATTTCATATGAGGGTGTTAAAGAATCCTATCGACATGTGTGAGATAGCCAGAATCACGTTAAAAGACAGCTCATTGCAGCCTGACAATAGAACACCAGTCTGCACAAGCTCGATGCAATACGCATTCGAATCGCTGCGCTGACAGATGTTGTCCAATCCGTGCAATCGCTCGAACGCGCATGCCTTATTTCCTGCGATATCGTTAGGATCAATTTGTCAGTATGTATATATTCTACTAGGTAAACTTAAGTTTCCCAGAATTATCGTTAAATAAGTGATGAAATTTTGGATTTGAGATAAGTCATGAAAATTAAGGTATGAGTTTATATACAAAATAACTCCGTGTTATATTTATTGTAGTTTGTTGGTGGGTAAGCGATGGCGGAAATAAATTATCATGTCAAAGGCGTCCTGCGCTAAAAGCTGCTATTATATCATAAAAATATTCACAACTTATTCGAATCTACTAAAAACATTTGTTTATTTGAATATATGGATTAAAACGACAAAATAATATGGAATAGCATGTAGATTAATCTTTACTAATGCCTGCATAATTACTTCCTTGCATTCCAGTGGACTACTGACTTAAAATGGAGGACCATAAAGAGAACCTGCTTTTGTTCAAGTGTTGACAGGTGATGACAGGTAGAAAATGCAGACAACAATAATATTATCAGTCACACGGTTTTGAATTCAATGATATCTTAATCTCTCTTTCTGAAAGATATTGGCACGTAAAAATTGCGGTAATTTAAAATACGGATTAATTAATTTTGGAAAATGTTTTTCCGCAGGTATCTCACCGGTTGATTATAAAAGTCACGTAGGCATCGACTAAGTCTACCAAAGGGCCGCCGCCCATGTTTTCAGGTGAAACTGCGTATGCGCCCAGGAGCAGCCAAATGGACGGACGTGAAGAGTTTCAAATCCTTGTTAAGAGCGAACTGTAGGCATCACGTCCTGTTTCAGTGGCAAAGTATTTTTGTAGGACACCATTTTGGAGTCAGCACATGCCGCTGATGCATAATCATTTCATCCATTTAGGAAGTAAGGGGGGCTTTCCAGTGATCGATACGGCGGTAGAAGCGAGTTGACGGCAAGACACTTTATCTGTGTTGGCTCAGAAGGTTCTGGTGTGTGAAAATGTTGCATAAATGGGGTTTACGCCATTAAACCACAGTAACTTTTAATTTATGCGAGCGTTCGGTACAGCCTGTCCGGCGGGCAAGGTTTAAGGGGCACCACCAACTAAAGGAGGGGCTGGCTGTATCGCAACCCAAATTCTGCCTTTGAGGGGCTGAAGAAAAGCCTTTCATCCTGTGCATCATTACTGTGTGTGTTATGCCAGCCCTAACAGCATTATTGCTCCAGCGCAATCATTTGGTATTTGATGTACTTTCGGCGCTGCCCCGCTTGTGCCTGGACGCGATGTGTTGTTAATAACCGAGAATTCCGTGAGAGATGATTCGATCACCGAGCGCTTCAAATAGGCCGATACTAGGCAAAGGAAATTGAATCAGCCTTCTTGGCAGAGTGAAGTTGTGTGGCATGTCCGACACATTATGCCAAAGTAGCGCCGAAAGCATTCAGGTTGGGTAGCTTTTGATTTGGTCCGATGGAATGTTGGTGCATACAAATTGATTAGCATAAAGTACATTTATCGCATACCTTACCTACGACCTAAAAATAAGAAATAGTGGCATTTTGACAAACTTTTGCGTCGCATTACGCACAGAGACATTCATATTCAATTTTGCAATGAAATATCGTCGCAGGCAATGTCTGCTCAAATAATTCGATTTTTGACAGATATTAATAATACAGTTGGCACAATTGGTAGAAAATTTCGCCTAGCCTGGGTGGGATTCGCACCACGAGTGTACAAAGAAATGCCTAAATACGCCATAACACTCTGGTCCCTTGAGATACGCACAAAGTAAGCCAGAATCACGGTGATTAATCTCGTGGCATGATGAGGGTAATCTTCAGTCACAGAACCTGAATGAAAGAATGTTGAGCATCTCTCCGTTTGATTTGTGAACATCCTCTGCGCTTTCATCTCCAGGAAATGACAACTCAGAATGTGATGTGGTGTCATTTTGTCCAAGAAAGCAACGTATTCATGTCTTCACTGGATGCCAGTTACTGGGCAAAGAGGCAATAGTACTCACTTCCTGGCCAGGTTCTTATCCGGGACGACCTTTGTGAGAGGTCCACTGCGCCGGCCAGTGCCTTATTCTCCTTCCGTGGATAATGCGAATCAGCTTCACACATGCATGCCAGGTGTTTGCGAGAGAAAAGTGGACCTGTAACTGAAAGAATTCACGTCTTTGACTTCATGAGTGCTGTATTCTGCGTCGGTATGCCCTGGTTGGTAGCACACACCTTTGTAATATCCCACTAGATATTTACCAGGGGCTGTTTGGTGCACGCCCAAGTCAACTTAATAGAATTAGGGTCCCGAAGCGATGGCAGACGTGAAGAGGCTGCGGTGGCAGAGAGCTGTCATTGTGGAAAGAAGCGAAAGGCAATTTATTTTCCGTCATTGGTAGGCGTTAAAATTAATATTCCGAAAGACTACATTGACCATTTCTAAAATATGTCAGCATAAGAGTCTGCAATCACACCCAGAATTAACCAAGATCAGTATATTTTTCCAAATGGATTGAGAGATTTTCTAACTATCGGATCCAAATCGAAGCCCTGTCAGCTACGCTTTGCTCATGGCAGAAATTCACATTGAAGTGGCCTACTATGGTCTTTCCAAACTTCGTCCGAACTTTGTGTCGTCACTGTGCACAAATTCCTGTGCCTACGTGCTAATGACTTCGAACGGCCAATGCTCGCATGGTAACGTGAGGGAACTGTACAGGTGATAGAGCGCGCGCTTAGTCATGTACTCTTCTTCGAGCTGAGCATTCGCAGATCCTTTGTACAGTCGCTGCGCTTTATTCGATCAAAGCTATGCAACATCGTGAGGTAGTCAAGAATATTTTCAAGGTTTTGTGGTTGCAGGGTGTTGAAAGAGGGTGTTGAAGAATCGCATCTGACACATAAGCGATAGCCAGAGGCCACGTTTGAAAAACGAAATAGGGCAGCCCTGACAATCGGAACACCAGTCGCTCGTGCAACACGCATTGGACTGACTACATTGTCGGAAGTATTGTCCAATCCAGCAATTTAACTCGAACGCACATGCCTTATTTCCTGCGATATCGTTAAGTCCAATTTGTCCCGGTATGCATATATTCTACTGGTAGAAACTTAGAGTTTCCCAAATTGTCGTTTGACATTGAGTGATGAAATGTTGGATTAAGAGAATGCGTCATGGGGTAAAGGTGATGAGTATACATATACACATCTAAGAATCCGTTTATATTTTATTTCTACTTAGACGTTTATTAGTGGCAAGCGGTAGAGCAATTTGCCACGGCAAAGACGTGCTGCACTGTAAAGCTGCTGTTATATCATGAGAAAATGTTGCGGCAACTTTGGAATCTCTGCCAAAGCGTGCGTAGCGCTGGGTATATATAGGATTAAAAGACGAAAATGGCGACGGCGTGTAGATGATGCTGCACTGAATGCCTGCATAATTACTTCCTTGCATTCCAGTGGACGACCACCGCTTGAATGGAGTTGACCACAGAATGGCGCATTTGTTCGACTGTCGACATGTGAGGACAAGGTATAGATGCGTACGACAACAATGACATGTATCATACACAAAGTGAGAATTCAATGATATCTTAATCTCTCTTTCTAGAAAGATATTGGCGTAAAATTGCGGTAATTTAAAATATGGATTAATTAATTTTGGAAAATGTTTTTCATTTGCAGTTATCTCACCGGTTTCTTTCAAAGTCACGGGCATTTTTCTGACTTAGTCTTCCCTGGCCTCCGCCATGTTATCGGTATTTTGGCTGCGTGACGCCCGAACAGGCCAAATAGACAGTTAATGAAGGGTTGAAATCCGTTAAAAACGAACTGTAAAGCGTCCGTCCTGTTTCGTTGTAAGTATTTTGTAGGACACCATTTTGAGTCATACATGCTTACTTGATACATAATTATTTCTCCATTGGAAGTAAAGGGGGCTTTCCAGTCGATTTTTACGGCGGTAGAGATTGACGGCAGACACTTTTATCTGTATTGGCTCTGAAGGTTCTGGTGTGTGAAAATGTGTAAAAATGGGTTACTCGAAATAAAGCCCACAGTAACTGAATTTATGCGACGTGCGGTACAGCCTGTCAGTGAACCAAGATTTAGGGGCACGAATTAGGGAGGAGCTGGCCGTATCACCAACTGATTCTCCTCATGAGGCTGAAGAAAAGCCTTTGCTGCATCTGTACTGTGTCGTGTTATGTCAGCCTAAAGCGTTGTGCTAAGTTCATCATTTCGTTTTTGATGTACTTTCGGCCCGTTTTAGTCCCGCGTACTGAAAGTGATGTGTAATAATCGAGAATTCCGTAGAGGATATTCGTCAGCATACTCAAATACACAGAGTCAGGCGAAGTGAATCAGCCCATGTAGCGAAGTGGTTGTGGCGTGTCTAACACATTATGTAAGTAACGCCAAAGCATTCAGTTTGATTTTAGTTTTTATTTGGTTCGTGGATGTTGGTGCATAAAAATTATTAATAAAAGTACATGTATCGCATACATTACCTACGACCTTAAAATAAGTAGTGGCATTTGACTTAATTTGCGTCGCATTACGCACAGAGACATTCATATTCAATTTTGCAATGAAATATCGTCGCAGGCAATTTCTACTCAAATAATTCGATTTTTGAAAGATATTAATAATACAGTTGACACAATTGAGAAAGTATCGCCAGCCTCGGTGGGATTCGCAGCCACGAGTGCAAAGAAATGCCTAAATACCGCCAACACTCTGGTCCCTTGAGATACGCGAATAAACCAGAATCTGGTGATTAAACTCATGGCATGATGAGGGTAGTCCTCAGTCACAGAACCTGAATAAGAATATTGAGCAACTCTCCGTTTGATTTGTGAACATCCTCTGCGCATTCATCCCAGGACATGACAACTCAGAATGTGATATGGTGTCATTCGTCCAAAGTCAACGTATTCATGTCTTCACTGGATGCCAGTTACTGGGCAAAAGGCAATAGTACTCACTTCCTGGCCAGGTTCTTATCCGGGACGACCTTTGTGAAGGGGTCCCTGCGCCGGCCAGTGCCTTATTCTCCTTCCGTGGATATGCGATCACTTCACACTCATGCCAGGTGTTTGAGAGAAGAAAGTGGACCTCAACTGAAAGAATTCCGTCTTTGACTTCATGAGTGCTATATTCTGCGTCGGTATGCCCTGGTTGGTAGCACACACCTTTGTAATATCCCAGAATGTTATCAGGGTTATTTGGTGCAGCCCAAGTCAACTTAATAGAATGGGGTCCCGAAGCGATGGCAGACGTGAGCTGCGGGGGCGAGAGAGCTGTCAATGGGGAAAAACGAAAGGCAAATTACTTTTAGTCATTGGTAGGCGTTGAAATCAATATTCTGAAGGACTAGATTGACCATTTCTAAAATATGTTCAGCATAATTCTCTGCAAGCACACCCAAGGTAATAAGATAAGTATATTTTCAAGAGGATTGCGATATTTTCTAGCAATGTGATCCAAATCGAAGCCCTGTCAGCTACCTTCGCTCACGTAGAAATTCACATTTAAATGGCCAACCCTTTTCTTTCCATACCTTGACAGACGTTTTTATGTTCCTGTTCGATTTGTAAGTCTGCCCTAGGTGCTATTGTCTTCGGAAGGTCAATGTTATCTGAGGGAACTGGAGAAGTGATACTAGAGCACTTAGTATCATACGTTTCTTTTTGTGTCTTGAGCATTCGCACTCCTTTAAGCATAAACGAGTTATCAGTGTGCACTTTATTCATTTAAAAGCTATTCAACGTCTGAGCCGTTGACCTCACTCTCTCCCCCACCCGCACGATCAGAACACCGTCCAAGCCGGTCAGTTTTCTGATGCGGAAGTGGGCGCAGCTGCTGTTGACCTCGTCTACGCCTGCTACATACATGAACTGACCTCGAAACATTAGCACTAGGATTTCATCCAACAGGGGGTTTAAAGGTTCACATCTCACATATGTGATATAGCCAGATATCACGTTAAAAAGGGAGCTATTGCAGCCTGCATGCCCTTTTTCCTGCGATATTCTTAAGTCAATTTATTAGTACGCATATATTTTACTAGTAAAACTTAAAGTTTCCCCTGAATTATCGTGGAATAAGTGATGAAATGTTGGATAAGAGATGAGTTTAAAAATTTAGTTATGGTTTTCATTAAAAATAAGTCCGTTTTGTATTTATTGTAGTTAATAAGTAGTAAGTGGTAGAGGAAAGGGATTTATCACGGTATGTGTGTCTTGCGTCTAAAAACCGCAATTTTACCATTACACTTTTCACAACTTATTCAAGTCGATTGTTGACAGGTGATGAAATGTAAGGAAACTCAGACTAAAATATTATTATACGCCGCAAAGTTTATTTTCCAAGGATAACTTAATCCCTCCTTCTAGTAAGATATTGGTATTTCAAATGGCGATAATTTAAAAAACGGCTTCAAAATCTTGAAAAAAAGATATTCACTTAAGTACTTCACCAGTTTCTTTCAAATGCATAGGCATTTTCCGACGAGGTTAAGCGAAGATGCTGCCTAAGCTTGAGAAAAAAAGAACAGGCAACCAATGCAGCTGTTGTGTTTTATTTCACAACAAACGACTTACCCTGCTGTGCCTGTACTGGCCACACCAGCCCAAAGACGAGCTGCAGCAGCGGCAATAGAAGTAATGAAATCAACATTTCCGAGACGTCGAAATCAGGCTTGTGGGCCTTTTATATTATTGCCGTTTGACGAATCAAATTTGAGTACCAGCACTGCTATGTTGGTTGATTTATCTTTTACTTCCCTAGCTGTCTTATCTGTCACTTCGAAACATGTCGATTGGCCTTTTCATCATGTATTTAAGTCTAGGCAGACCGTATTGGTTGAAAATATCCCGGAAATGTTTAAGCACTGGCAACAGAGGAGGAGTTCGGCGTTCGCGAATTCTGAAGCCTAATGGGTCAGAAATATCCTAGTTAGAACTTTTTACGAGAGAACACAGCTGCACTAAAGTTACTGAATGGTTCGAATTTTCCCAAAATTATTAAAATAGAAAGCGTTATGATAAATTTTATTTGTATCATGCAACAGCAGAAACCTCAGTTTAAAGGTTTCCTTGCTTTAAACTAGAGAAAAGATCAGAGAAAAGTCCCTCAAATTGTTCGAGTACATTGAGTGTACATATTTTACAGCCTTATCGAATTACATAGCCATTGATCAGTGGAAAATATTGTACTAAAATTGGCAGCTCAAAAGAAAACACGACTTTATGTTTAAGGAATTGCGATAAAAGTAGCAAGGTCAAGAACATAAGGTTGTTTCCTTCAGTTTCCTGTTAGGTGAGTCAATATAAGGATAGTCATGGGAGATGTGCGGGTGTAGCGCAGTGAAGGCAGAACTTAAAATCTAGTGTTGTTATGATGTTCCGATTATTTATCGATTATAATATATGTGTAAGAGACCTGCGGGCCTAGGACGCGGGCAATGCACATGAGATCAATGACCCTCAAAAACCCGACACAGCACAAAACATGGCGAAGGAGAAAAAAACTGACCAGTACGACAGCTTACAACAGTTAATTCATGCTGATATCTTAACGGCTTTATCCCTTCCCGAAGAACACGAAAAAAAGAGGGTGCGAGTTCGAATGAAATTTATGCTGAGTCCTTATCTTTTCCCTCATTTGAGTTTTGTGGTTTCTGCTACTGGTGGTCTTGAGTTAGCAAGTCTTGTCGTTTGCCTCTCAACCCAATTAACTCTAACTCGAGACTAACTCAAGTCCACTTGTTACAACAACCACAATAGCATGATGATGGATGCGTAAAGGCATCAGATACCGCAGTCAAAATACAATTACGTCCATGAAATCGCCCTCTCTGCTTCGCCGAACGCGATAAATACCATTAGATCTCATGTTTACGCATATCTATATATTTTTATGAAAAAATAAAATGAGGTAGGTTAATATCTATACAAAACAACAAGTGTACAAGTAATAAACATTAAGATACTACTCATGACGTTCTGAACAAAAGCATAACCGGACATTAAACTGTAAGAAGCCACCTTGTAATTGTGTGCTCGGTAAATTCATCAAGATACCAGGAATATTATGCTGTGTATTCGATTCGGATGGAATTATTCTTTACACAGGATAACCGATGAGCTACAGGTTTTTTTTAAATTCATTAGATCTGCAATGCTTGCAAATCAATTTACTACATAATTTGATACATTCCTTGTTAAGAAGCAGCTCATCCGGCAGGAAATTTTTAAATGCTACCTTTCCCTATCTCTTCAAGTCCTTAAAACGTTCTCTGTGATTTTTCGATGATATTTTCGAAGGTGTGGCGTTGAATTTGCTGTTGTTAAAGAATATTCAACAAGGAGTACTACCCAAAATTACTCAAGCGATTGCATAAGACGGTGAGAAAAAATCAACCTGAATTTTCACGATTGGGTTACCAATTGCTTCATCACTAAAAATGCCTGCCTGAATAACGTTCACAAGCAGATTTTTTTGCCGGCCTGACAAAGGGTTTTTACCGCCCTTCACTAACTCGGTTGAATTTTCACCCTGTAACCTAATAATTTCCCCACGGGAAAACCTAAAGAAAGTGCGTTTTCGGAAAGTAGACAACGTTAGGAAGAAATCACTGTAGGCAATGAACAGAATTACTCCAGAAGAAAAAAATTCTTCGAAAAAGTGGAACGCACAAGTCACCTAATAGAACCATATTTCAAAATATATTAGTGTATTTTAAGATAAGCTTAAAACTTCAGAGGAAAGAAAACGTGGGGGAGGGGTTAACACAACCCACAGCCGTGCGCGATTGTAGGTTGACCACGGGGTCCAATTGCTAGAAAAGGTCGGGTTTCTCCCTACGTACATACGCTGCTATCAAGTAACATAGAGCCCAAAGGCACAACAGGACGAGTTAGAACTGTAACCGATCGCTGAAGGCCCGAATACCATGGTTAATATTCCCGATCAAAACCGGCAAGATAACTACCTATTGGCGACTTAAGTAGACCTTTGAACTTCGGCCCAACAGTTCGCGAGCTCGAGCCTCGGGCGCCGCAGTGCCTGGGTTTGGGTATCGATGGCTGATGACGGCTAATAAGCCAGAAATGGCCATTCCAGTCTTCCTTGTCTTTGTCGGTAATATCAATTTGCCTATAGCATGAGCTGCTCTGTGGCTGCTCATGGGCCGCAAGAGTCAACCCAAAGGCACGACGGAACGCGTGAGTCCTGTAACCGTACGGTGAGCGCCCATCTACCATTGTTAATATTTCCGTTTCAAACTGGTAAGACAACGAGCACGTGGTGCAGTTAGCATAGCGTTGGACTTCTGTCCAACAAGTCGCGAGTTTGAGCCTTGGGCGCCGCAGCACATGGAGTTTGGTATGGCTGCCTGATGACGGCTAATAAGACAGAAATGGCCATTCTAGTCTCCCTTGTCTTTGTTGGTAAGATCATTCTGCCTAAATCACTAGCTGATCTGTGGCTGCTGTAGGGGCTCTAGAGTTCACCCTAAGTCACAACGCGAGGCATAAATCCTGTAACTGATCTGTGGATGCCAACTTCCTTAGTTAATATTCCCCATTGAAACAGGCAAGACAACGAGCTCATGCCGCATTGGGTAGAGAGTTGGACTTATGTTCAACAGGTCTCGAGTTTGAGCATCAGGCGCCGAAGCACCTGGGGTTGGGTATGGTTGGCTGATGACACTAAATATGCCTGAAATAGTCATTCCGGTCTCACTTGTCTTTTTAAGTAATATCATTCTACCTTTATCACTAGCTACTCAGTGGCTGCTGGCCGGTCTATGCGCTCCCTCTTTACAGAGCACACTTTCGGATGAGATCAAGCTACAATCGTCGGAACCTACACGTCAAAAAAACAATAAGTTTCTTGAGGCCATGCAATTTGATTAATCATGTATCAATCAACACTTTTCTTTGGATATTGTGTACAAAAATCTCAGAGAAAATTAAAGAGACGAAATCCATCATTACAGGCTGTTTCACAGTTGCCGGTTAATCACGCCAAATCGACATGAAAAATCGATAGTAAGTTGCTTTTAAAACTTTGTTGGTTGTTGCACATTAACTCATGTATGTTAATGGCCTAGGAACCAGCGTCGAAAATTTGTCAATTCCGCCATCTCTTTTGTCCCAAAGAACCCCTTTTCCGTCCCATATGCATATATATATA
Source organism: Schistocephalus solidus (assembly GCA_017591395.1). Taxonomy (NCBI): domain Eukaryota; kingdom Metazoa; phylum Platyhelminthes; class Cestoda; order Diphyllobothriidea; family Diphyllobothriidae; genus Schistocephalus; species Schistocephalus solidus. The sequence goes on along the minus strand of WEDG01004733.1, from coordinate 25,834 downwards.
TATATATATATATATATATATATACAGGCAGGTATATATATATATATATGCAGGCAGGTATATATACGTGTATGTTTCGTTGCCAGCCCCTGGAGCTCAGACTAGAGCCCTCGAAGGCAGTCGCATAGCGAAAGGTTGCATATGTTGTTTAAGTGGAACCGACAAATACAAGGGAGACCGGAATGGCCATTTCTGGCTTATTAACCGTCATCAGCCGGCCATACCCAAACTCAAGTGTGGCATACCTATGTTTCGAACCCGCGATCTTTAGTAATTGAGTCGAACGCTCTACCATTGAGCCATGGGCTCGGTGTTATATCGGTTGCGATCGGGTATATGATGATTGTGTGTTGCTCACCGATCTGCTTTAGGATAATGTATGTTCCGTTGTGCCCTGGAGCTCAGATTAGAGCCCTCGAAGGCAGTCGCATAGGAACATGTAACATGTGTTGTTAACGTGGAACCTACAAAGACAACGAAGACCGGAATGGCCATTTCTGGCTTATTAGCTGTCATCAGCCAGTCATACCCAATCCCAAGCGTGGCACACCTGGGATCTCGAACCCGCGACCTTTGGTGCATTTGAGTCGAACGTTTCTACCACTGAGCCGCGCGGGCCTGTTGTCGGTTTGCCAGATCGGGAATATGATGATAGTGTGGGGCCCACCGATCTGTCTCATGAACATGTATGTTCCTGTTTCGGCCCTGAGCTCAGACTAGAGCCCCTCGCAGGCAGTCACATTGCGACGCGTAAGCATATGATGGAGAACGGAACCGACAAAGACAAGGGAGACCGAAATGGCCATTTCTGGCTATTAGCCGTCAGCAGCCAGCTATGCAATCCAATCCCAAAGTGTGGCACACTTTGATTCGAACCCGCGACCTTTGGTAATGGAGCCGAACACCCACCATTGAGCCACGGGCTCGTTGTTTTGTCGGTTGCGATCGGGTATATGATGATAGTGTGTTGCTCACCAATCTGCTTAAGGAAAATGCATGTTCTGTTATGCCCTGGAGCTCAGAATAGAGCCTTACCCTCTTCTGAATATGGCTGGCTAAATTTAACAACAGACTAGAATTACTTCTTGTTTCGCACAGGCTTCGATCCAACCAATGCATCAACTACTTTTATTGTATTGTACATTTCGTTACGCAAATGGAATGACGAGAATGCTATACTTTCTGTGTGGCATTATTCAAACGGCGACACCTAATAGTGTGTCAATTACGTTGAAGCATTTTTACCATTACTCTTCATGGTACGTACATACCTACGGCGCTGCCTCTTAAATTAGCGGTGGTAAACGCGTTTTAACTCCAAGAAGACTTAACTTGGAGTGTCATAAGAGTCGTCATATTCCTTATGTAGGGCCTTATTCTCTATCGACGACAATGAGTTCTGGGAAGCGTGGGCTTGGCCAATTCGCAGGTCATGTTCGTACCCTTTTGGCGCCGCAGCACCTCAGTTCAAGCGCATTCCCGGCCGATGACAATAATAAAGCAGAAATGGCCATTCGAATCTCAACGTTAGCTAATCCGGTAATGTTATTTCTTATATTCTCCAGCTGCCTTTACCGTAGGATTGAGGATTCAGCTTTAAGGTGGCAGGACTAATTGAGTCCTGCAACCGATCGGTGAAGGCCTTTTTTCCAAAATCAATATTTCTTTCAAAAACTGGCAGGAGAACAAGTTCTCGTTTGTGCGGTGCGAGAGCATTAGACGCCGTAACAAGTCACCAGTTCGTTACTCAGGCACCACAGCTCGGGTTTGGGTGTATTGGTTTTATGGTGGCGGCTGTAAGCCTGGTGTGTTCAAGATTCTACAGTCGATAGTATTCTGCCTACCATATTTTAAACTATATTGGCTGGCGAATCGAAGATACCAAAGACACAACAGGACGGGGAAGTGAGGTCTGTATAACTGATCGTCAGTGGCCGCCTGCCACTTACCGCCAGCTAATACTCCTGATCCAGAAATCCGGCGGCATGGTTTCGCGTGTGGTGCGATTAAGGCAGGCGTTGAACGTATTAGCAACAGATTGCGCCTTTTGTCAGTGAAATGTTTGTTACGCATTCTTGTTTGCCTTATTTCTCTGGCGGTGACTCGAGAATTAATGCAGCGGGAATAGTGGGGCTGTTACCGTCGGTGGCGCCTGTTACCAAAACCTATATTCCCATTAAAACGAAGGCAGTTCATTGGTGGTGGGCAGAGCGTTAGAGATGTGCTTAACAGGTTACGAAGGTTGTGCTTCGGGCACCGGTATGGCGCTGTGTTGATGGCTAATATGAAATCGAAATGGCCATTCCAGTCTCCCCTTGTCTTTAATCGAGGTTTTATTCTGCATATATAAACAATACTAGTTCGGCGCTCGTAATCGGTTGACGGGCTCTGGGCCTGGTCTATTTTGGAGAAACTCACTCTATAAACAACTTGCCGCTGGTGGCTAGTATTAAGCAGAATAAAGAAAAACAGGATGGGGGAAGTTCGGAATAATTTCTGAAACGCAGCCGTCATCAACTATATGCTCAACCAGGTGCTGCGCCGTCAAAGACTGTTCGTGACCTCATGGGGATTCTTCGCTTTACCTGCGTTCCGAGCTCGTTGGTGTTCACCTCTTCGATCAAATATAAACAATGGTATATCAGCTCAATTACGCTAATGGTTTAGCGGTGCTTCAAAGCGCTCAATTGAAGTGCGCTTCATCAGCGCATCTTCAAGAGGTGCGTAACAATGATAAAATGTTACTCAAGATCCTAATAACGCATATTTTATATTTGTATGAATAAATAATTAGTGGTTCTTACCTATACGAAATATGACCACCGGTCCATTTTGATTGCTGACTACAATGTGCTTCAGATAATTATACATAATAATATTTACCATGACGTTCTGAAAACGCATCACCGGACGATAAACTGTGGAGCGCTGCTGTCATTATCCCGGTAAATTCATCGTTTCCTGAAAACATTGGCTTTATTGTGTTCGATTCCTGTAAGATTATTGTTGACGAGAGATGAACCAAACAGTACTATCCCGCAAGTATAAGCAGGAATTGCATAAAACAGGGAAAAAACGATCATTTTTCACAATCAGTAGGATTCTTCATCATTGATGCCTGTCGAACCGAAGCTCACAAACTTAACTTCAGTTTGGTGGCGTGAACAAGGGTTTCCCGCCACCAGCCAGGTTGATTGCCCTGCACCCTGTGACTTCAATCGTTTCCCCACGGGAAAAACCTAAAGATGGTGCGTTTTCAGTGGGGACCTTGATTACGAAGGCTCTGCAATGAGCAGAATTGCTTCCGAAGAAAATAAATATTTCGACAATTGAGCAGCGCCGCACTTCACCCTAATAAACCGGTATTTCAAAGTGCGCCGTGTATTTAAAATAATCAGGTCCTTTGTTAAGCAAAACATCAGAGAAAAAAAACATGGTTGGAGGATAACATACCCAGCCATGGGCGATTATAGAACTGACGGTGTAGTTCAATTTATAGAAAAGGTTGGGTCTCTACACTACATATATACGCTGCTTTCTATGTGGTGTAGAGCCGGATTTGTTCGTGTCCGAATAAGTGCTCGGACTGTTTTGAGATCAACGGAGTGACCGCCGTCAGTCAGAGAGAGGTTTAGTAATCGAAGACCGTGGTAATTTATTTTCTTGTTTAAAGCAGCCACTAGGCAAACGATCAGCGTCCCTGCTGCACAGTTGCTTTGGTAATCTTATCCCCAGATTTCTCATGGCTGGAGTTATTTTTTAAGAAGACACAGAAATGTAAATAAAAAATACTCTTTTTTGTCCTCTACTGATTGGTTCGTGAATATTGCTGATCTAACTTAACAACAGACTAGAAATACTTCTTGTTTTCCACTAGCTTCGATCCACCCAATGCATCGACTGCTTTTTATATGTTTTGGATGACTTTCGTTAGAAAATTGCCCAACTGAATAACAGCATGCTAAATTTAAGGAACGGTATTTAAACGTCAGGACTTACCTAACAATTATTCTTTAATTATAAACAGTTTACCATTACTCTTAATATTTATGCGCTTTCGTGCATGCCACAGCTGCCTCTTAAGTGGCATTTGGTAAACGCGTTTAATAAGAGACGCTTGATGATGTCATAGGATATCCCATCGTATGTAGGTGACCTTGTTATACTAGATTCGGAGAACATTTGTTCAAAGTTCAAAGGAGTAACTTTCTTCCAGGCATTGACCGCTTTAAAGACTGGCGGTCGTCTATGTGGCTTAAGTAAACCAGCGAGCATTCTCGAGCCGAAGGAAGTCTATGAAGAAGGAGTATTCCGACTTAGTTTTGACTGACATGAAAGATTCGTGTGTCTGCAAGACGCAGCTACCCCAGACTTGGGGATGAAAAGCGCTCGAGGTGATTAATCTGGCAGCGCATGGGTTTCACTACATTGGCAGTGCGTTTAGTCGCTTAACGGGGTGGACTTGCTGAAAGACGAACGGCTGACACTAGGTGTTTGCTGCAACGCCTAGGAATCCCACACCAAAAAAATGCAGTTTTGAGTTCCAATGCCGTCTTTAAAGATAGTACAATCCATTCTTACGGTTGACGAATGAATGAAGCGGATTCAATGGGCTTTGGCGGCCTGTCGTATGACCTTTACTTAGCGAATCCGATGCCCAATCATGAAATTGGCAGAGTGAGTAAATAGTCATCAAATAGTTTACTTTTCTGAATCGAATAAAGACATTTAAGTAAAATGCGTCTGGCATCATACGATACCTCTTCCAATGATACTGAGTAATCTAAATGAGTGTCCTATATCTGATTTAATAAACCTTTCAGTTAAACGGAAAAGACAGGGGAGACATTTCGTCCACATAACTCTTAACAGTGTAATCAATTAAAAAATGGGACCTAAACAGATAAAAATAATTATAGGTTTTCTTATTTCTGGGAAATTTTTCACCTGGCTTCAGATTCTGTCAAGTGTTATGGGTAAAAAGGTAAATAAGTTGATTATCAGGACATTTCTGGCAATGTGTACTTATATTGTACATGAAAACGAAACATGCATACACAATATAATTTCATTGCAATTGGATATTCATTGATCCATTTAATGTTTGCTTATTACGGTATAATCTTCTTCTTTAAATATCTTTCCAAATTAATAGTTTTTTCTCGCTTGCACGTCCACTAACGTCCTAACAACAACAAATGAAATATCTTTCTGCTTTAGGCACCTTCAAATACTGATTTTATATTTTGCTTATCGACCAAATTTGCAAGCCCTTCGAAGAGCCCCGCCTAGGACCATCACACCAAAAAATGAAATTAAATGCCGTCTTGAAAGAAAGAACTATCATTTCTTACGGTTGACAAAATAATGATGTGGGTGCAATGGAGTTTGCAGAGCGAGTAATCAATCATCATATCGTTTACCTTTCTGAGTCTAATAAAAACATTTCAGTGAAATGCGTGTGGCATCGTATGACACCACCTTCTATATTACTGAGTCATCTAAATGATTGTCCCACTTCTGATATAATTAACCATTCAGTTAAACGGAAAAGACAGGGGAGAACTTTTGGCTACATAAGTCTATGCAGTATAATCAGTGAAAAATATGGGACCGAAACAAATAAAAATAGTTTTAGGTGTTCATATTTCTTGGAATTTTTTCAGCTGGCTTCAAATTCACTCAAGTGCGTAGGGTAACCAATGCAGATTAAGTGATTATCAGGACATTTCTGGCAATTTTTACTACCATCGTACATGTAATGAAACATACATGCACAATATAATTTCATTGCAATTGAATATTCATTGATCAATTTAATGTTTGCTTATAACGGTATAATCTTCCTCAATTTGACATTAACTTAATCCTAACAACAACAAATGAAATGTCTTTCTGCTTTTTGCACTTTCAAATACTGATTTTAGGTTTTGCTAATCGACAGAATTTTCAAGCCTTTCGATAATCAGAAATTTTAGTTGGCAACGGGCGATGAGCTGTCAAATTTTCCATTCCTATTGAAGATATGGCGTCCCTGGTGTTTCAAGGGGTTTTTTCCTTACACCCCAAATTTAATTTTGTTTGTAAAAGACCATCATTTGGCAGTCTGGATCAAGTTAATTGGCGTGTAACAGGAACTAGGCAAAACAAGTCTTCGTGCCAAGCGGCTCCGCCACCAGGTTTGTCGCGGTTGGTTGAAAAAGGATAGCGCGATCATGGTAAGTTTTAAAAGAGACGGCGTTTTTACTTACATATATTTACTAAGAAATTTAGCCTTGTTATATCCGTAAACATTAACGAATTGGACAATACTTAAAACTACATTATGCGGAATGCTAGTCTTTCCTCATAACGTGACCAAGAAGCTTATTGTGAAACAGGTGGACATAAAAAGAATTTCTGCTGATTTCATGACATAAATCTCCAAAAGCTTACAACCCAGGAGTTAATTCTGCTATTTACTGTTTGCCCACTACCCCGTAGGTCAACTGAAGCGGCGTAGAAAATGTCCATTCATTGACTTATTCCTTGGCATCAATGCTAACCTATACCTGAACTGTATCTCTGATCTTCCCCATAACACGACTCTTAGTTTTAAATGAAATTTAATCCTAACACTGATCGTTGCGTTAAAGTGTGCACGTTGATGACATCTTTCAAATTGCCACAACAGAAGCTTTTAAATGCTACTACTCAAGCCCATCGTGCAGTAAGTTCACTTGGATGGCAGAAATGGAGGGTCGTTTCATTTGTTAGATGTCCTCTAGGCCAAGGACATGACGATAGTTGCCAAAGGGAGGTTTATCAAACTAAAGCCTGGTCTGGAGTAAATAAGAAACTTGTCATTTTCGTACCTATCCAACAGAAATGCAATCTAGTCCGTTGGATGGTGCGAAGAGCTTCAATGATAACTCGGCGGTTATTTTTGTGGAAAATCCCGTTTCCCATATTTTTAATGTCTATTACTATCCTCATCCCTATTCATACAATCCTCTTGTACTTAATGATAAATATTTTTGATCGCATGTTTTAATTTGCACTCTGTTCCCAAAAGAAAAAAAAATAAAATTATGAAATACATTAAGATAAGAAAGGATAACATTCGTGAACTCGTAATACTAATAATCTTGTAGCCTAGTATGAAAAAAATTCGGGAAAGCGATTGTTTAAAAATATGCCTTTTTCGGCAATCTGCAAAAATGATAGCTAACGCAGTATGCTATTTTCTATAGATTGTGATGTCCTTTTCAATTGAAATTAAATATTTTGCAGATAACACAAGCCAATCTAACCTTAATCGTTTTTTGTTTAGTAGCTTAATGCGTCTGCTTCATATTTCACACACAAGAATAGCATATTTAGGTAAATGAAAACGTTGAGATCCCAAGTACTTGTGAAAATGATTAACCGTAGGGTTTGTGTTCAGGGTTAACAATATAAAACTGTACGCTTTCCGGATAATAAATATGATGGGTTCCTCTACGCAGTTAAAAATGTACGACGAAGGTACGCACTGATGCAATTAAATTGGCTTGAAAAATTTCAGTTTCGAATACATCTAGTTTGCCTTATTATTATTTGGGCTGTCTTTGAGGCGACGCATGGCCGTAGTGGAGCATTTGGTTTGTGGATGTTTGGTGAACCAGATACGCGAGTGAGTGCAGTATCTGTTGGTTTCCTTCCACGCCGTTCGTTCTCCATGATCACCTGTTCCTGTTCGAATTATCCGAATGATTAATTTAAGCGACCTGTTACTGCTTTTGCCTGTGGGCCCTGTGCTGCTTTGTTAAATCATCTATCATCATGTAGAAACCTAGCTTCCTCATCCGTTTCGGTGGTTAATTCTTACTTATCGGCTGGTAGAATTATAAGTTGTTAGTCCGTTGTTAATTCATTACTACCTTTCCATTCATCTTTCGACATAAAGGGGGTTGGCCTGTTTGCTATATGCAGCAAGGTGAAAGGTTATCGAACGGAAGGTTTCTCCGCATCGGTTGTTCCACTACTCAGCAGCACCACTTTCAGGGATGAAATGAAGGCGACTGTGTCGGCATCAGCGATGTTTAAACAAGCTTCATGCTGCAGCACGCGTAGCCAATGATCATTTCGTTACTTGGACAAGTGGTTGTGGAGCAAGTTTGAGCGTCTTGCGTCAGCTGGTTGTTACACCTTCAGTTCCAAAATTACTCGCTCCTTAGCTTGCCTGAGATGCGCCAGAGCAGAATTTGTTTTCCCAAGTTCCTTTGGTTAAAGAAACATCAAGAATGGGGCAAAAACCCATCTATTCTTCATCTTTACAACGGCCTTAAACGTAAGGCAACGATGGCAGCCATCATTCAGAACTCTCGTCATCTGCCTAGTAAATCCCTAAACAACTTCTATCCCATAGGTGTATAAACGAGGACTTATACTTCATGCATTGTGGAGTCAGCCAGTCTTGGATGCATTGATGCACAATACGCAGTTGTTCGAATGCTGCTGCCTCTTTTGTAGCAAATATCCCCCAGTCGCAACCTGTCCGAAGCAAATCGCCCGGACTCTTTACAATAATAAATGTGAATAGTTGCATTCCAGGTGGGTGTATATGCAGAAATGAAGACTCTATGTACGACGAAGCTACGCAATGGTGCAGTGAAATAGACTTGAAAAAAATTTCAGTTTTGATTACATCCATTTTGGCTAATTATAATTTGGGCTTTTTGTCAGGCAACGAATGGCCATAGTGAAGCATTTGGTTTGTGGATGTTTGGTGAACCAGATACGCGAGTGAGTGCAGTATCTGTTGGTTTCCTTCCACGCCGTTCGTTCTCCATGATCACCTGTTCCTGTTCAAATTATCCGAATGATTAATTTAAGCGACCTGTTACTGCTTTTGCCTGTGGGCCCTGTGCTGCTTTGTTAAATCATCTATCATCATGTAGAAACCTAGCTTCCTCATCCGTTTCGGTGGTTAATTCTTACTTATCGGCTGGTAGAATTATAAGTTGTTAGTCCGTTGTTAATTCATTACTACCTTTCCATTCATCTTTCAACATAAAGGGGGTTGGCCTGTTTGCCATATGCAGCAAGGTGAAAGGTTATCGTACGGAAGGTTTCTCATCATCGGTTGTTCCACTACTCAGCAGCACCACTTTCAGGGAGGAAATGAAGGCGACTGTGTCGGCATCAGCGATGTTTAAACAAGCTTCATGCTGCAGCACGCGTAGCCAATGATCATTTCGTTACTTGGACAAGTGGTTGTGGAGCAAGTTTGAGCGTCTTGCGTCAGCTGGTTGTTACACCTTCAGTTCCAAAATTACTCGCTCCTTAGCTTGCCTGAGATGCGCCAGAGCAGAATTTGTTTTCCCAAGTTCCTTTGGTTAAAGAAACATCAAGAATGGGGCAAAAACCCATCTATTCTTCATCTTTACAACGGCCTTAAACGTAAGGTTACGATGGCAGCCATCATGCAGAGTTCTCGTCATCTGCCTAGTAAATCCCTAAACAACTTCTATCCCATAGGTGTATAAACGAGGACTTATACTTCATGCATTGTGGAGTCAGCCAGTCTTGGATGCATTGATGCACAATACGCAGTTGTTCGAATGCTGCTGCCTCTTTTGTAGCAAATATCCCCCAGTCGCAACCTGTCCGAAGCAAATCGCCCGGACTCTTTACAATAATAAATGTGAATAGTTGCATTCCAGGTGGGTGTATATGCAGAAATGAAGACTCTATGTACGACGAAGCTACGCAATGGTGCAGTGAAATAGACTTGAAAAAATTTCAGTTTTGATTACATCCATTTTGGCTAATTATAATTTGGGCTTTTTGTCAGGCAACGAATGGCCATAGTGAAGCATTTGGTTTGTGGATGTTTGGTGAACCAGATACGCGAGTGAGTGCAGTATCTGTTGGTTTCCTTCCACGCCGTTCGTTCTCCATGATCACCTGTTTGTGTTTGAATTCTCCAAATAATTTATTACACAGACCTGTAACTGCTTTGGCCTATGAACTCTGTGATGCTTTGTAAAATCATCTGTCATCAAGTAGAGACCTAGCTTTCTCATCCGTTTTTGTGGTAAGCCTTACTTATAGGCTAGTAGAATTATAATATGTTTGTCCGTTGTATCTTCATTCATTCCATTCATCTTTTGACATAAAGGGGGTTGGCCTGTGTGCCATGAGGAATGTTTCTCGTCATCGTTTATCCCAATGCTCAGCAGCACCCCTTCCAGGAATGAAATTAAGGCGACAGTGTCGGCATTGGCGATTTTAAAACAAGCTACATGCCGCGGCACGCGTAACCAATGTTCAGTTCGTTGCTTGCATGAAAGGTTGTGGAATAAGATTGAGCGTCCTGTGTTACCTATTTGTAACACCTTCAGTTCCAAAATTACTCGCTTTTTTGCTTGTCTGAGATGTGCCAGAGCAGAATTTTTTTTGACAATTTCCTTCTATGATAGAAACATCAAGAAAGTGGCACATACCCTTCTATCATTCTGCTCTACAACGGCATTGAAATTTCGTAATGTGCCGACGGTAGCCATCAGTCACAACTGTCGTCATCTGTTTGGTAAAATCCCTTAACAACTACTATCCCATAGGTGTATTAACATGGCCTTATACTTTATGCATTTTTGAGTCAGCCAGTCAGTCATGCAGTTGTTCAAATGTTGCTGCCTCTTTTGTAGCGAATATCCCCCAGTCGCAACCTGTTGGAAGCGAATTGCCCCGGACTCTTTACAAACATATATGTGAATATTCGCATTCCAGCTGGGTGTATATGCAGAAATGAAGGGTCTATCCTCACCGGATGAATGTCTTTATTCATATGATTTTTCGAACTCTTATTGTTATTCATCGTCAGTGACAGAAACGGCAGCAAAAGGAAACAATGCTAAGGGTTAATGGGATAATTAGTCTCCTAGTCTCACAGCCAGCTTCTATTCGCGTATGCACGATCCATAAATGTGTCCAGTCTGTCCTGTATAGTTACGACTACAGTTGGGGCAGGGGATGCGATATACTACACCCGACTGTATACTAGGATTTAACCTCTCCTTTATATTCCTCAGGCTGCTGCGCAGGATAGCTTTAGGCCGGAGCGCAATTATGAAACGTATTACTGCAGCAATCAGCTCAACCTCCTCTGACACGTCCTTGATATAAGGCATTTGCAAACAGTTTCTTAGATGTGGAATCTGGTATATATTTAATGAAGGCGGTTATTAAAAGTACGAATACAACTCTATTTGAATTGGCAGTGAACGAGCTCAAAAACCGTGCAATGAGAATTCTTATTAAACACATAAAAACAGCCTCTGTTCGTGTAAAAATACAAAAAGGAGACTGACTAGCTATCAAATGCGTAAAAGAAGAGACATTTTTGTGCTTGTTTGCAATAAATCATTGCTGAGTTTATAAGGCTATCAAAAATAAATATGAAAACCTCTTACTTAAGAAGTCATTCTCATCAAGTTTTATATTTGCAAGCAGTCAAAAATAGGTAAAGTTAACCGGCAGCTTCTTGATGTGTATGAAATATCTTCAAATTTGTTTTTTTAATAGGACATATTACCTACTCCATTAAATTATTGTGTGATACGCTATATACCTTCGTGTACCGATTTGAGTTTTCCTAAAAGGAAGAAAATTAAAGTGCTTCATATGGCAACGAGCGATATCTTTTGAATTGTTGCAGAAATTTTGAGGATTTTTCGGGTCTGGTGTGTCAGATTGTTTTGCACTTTCACGCCAGATTTAATTTGTTTTTAAAAGATCATTTTGAAGCCTGGAAAACTTGATTTAGGGTGTAACCCAAACCAGACATAACAAGTCTTCGTGCCAAGCGGCCTTGAGTCCAGGGTTTTTCCACTTACTTTAAATGCGAAAATATAATTGTGGTACGATCCTAAGGAAGTCAAGGGTTTCAATACATACACTTATTAACAAATTTTACCTCTTGCTGTTCATAACTCCTTTAGAGATTGGAAAATTCTGATCAATACTTTATGCGGGATACCTTGCTTTCCTCATAATAAAGCCAGGAGTTCACTATGAAAAATGTGAACGAAAAAACATTTCTGGGTTTGTATGCATTTTATCTCCAGGAGATCCAAGTCAGGGTCTCAATTCTTCTTTTGAGTGATTAGAGCAACTGAACAGATTTACATACCCATCGCACTATTTTTAAAACATATTAGTAGATGCGCCGTTTAATCACAGTTTGATTTTGATTCCATTTCATCAGTTATAAATTGAGTTGATGGCGGTTGAAATATTAATCAGAAAAGAAACCTTATCTCCTGCTAAATCAGTGAACTGATCTGCATAGTAAATAGTCGAAAATACTTTGAAAAAGGGCTTTTATACCTATTTTCAATTTTCTAAAAATCTTCATTTAGTGCGGGGATATCGCTAAATATTCTCTGGCGTTGCCCTAAAGGCTTAACTAACACTGTCTGAGAAGTATTCTTATTGAAGGAACAGATGCGATTGCGGGAACATTAATGTACTGGGCTTGCCATTCCGGACTCTCACTAAAACCCATCATCAGAGACCGGGGCAGCTCATTGGGATAGAAGCACAAGGTCAGGAGTATTTATAGTTGCCCCGCAAACGCATGCGTTATACAACTAGAAGCTATCGCAATCGCCACTGGGGGGTCGTAATTGATGTGATGCTAGCTTGGCCATCCGCGTCCGAGCCGTTAATCACCGTTTTTCAACATCCCTGTTGGTTGTGGTCGTGAGAATGACCCGTCAATTTGACTCGCTGTCAACGGAGCCTTTGGTCACTCACGTCCTCCACACATGACTCAGGCGATGCCTCAACATCTAATACGGAAACTGGAGTTCATTGCACTTGTTGATAAACTGTGGGCCTGAGAACCATGACCTGAGCAGCTCGTGGCCTACGCGGTTATTACCTTTTTTTAGGATTTCAGCCTTATCAAACTTGAAAAAATGATTGGGTACCATCAAGTGAGCTGCAATCTGAGAGTTAGCATTAGCCCCCCGCATCGCAGCTGCGTGCTGCGAATGAATCTTCCGGTTTTTTTTTTCAAGTAATTTTTTTTGTTCACAACTGTGCCAGCTCCGGTAAAATGCACCAGACGTTTCATGCTGTGAAAGTGGGTCTTTGGGCCTCATGACCCGGTGCCCCAATATAATTATACTGAACTTCAGAAATATATTTTACGTAATTATGGTGAAGTTGCAGTCTTCAGTTCAATTCAATTCATTTGCCACACTTTGCGCTGGAAGTATAGATCACTCTTCACTGTGGTCTGTAACCATTGGGGCTTTGTCGGTGATCTTCTGTTTTCTGATTAGTACGCTCTCTGGTGTAAAGTTCATGTAATTCCGCCTTAAAATTCCAACCCTATCTCGAATGATTCGTTATAGTCTATCGGCGCACAGCAATTTGCATTTGAGCAAAATCCCTGCGCGATATGTTGCGTTGGACTGCGATAATTTGATCAGAGCGAGAGCAGAGTGAATATTCCCACTGTAGGACTAGGTTGACACACTTGCCCAGGGGGATAGCTACTTCACAACATCGACGCTATCAGCCGCTTTTGTTAGTAAAAGATCTCAATAATTTGCGTTTTGCCCTGCGCTCAGTCATAAGTGGGCTCACCCCCATCTTCCCGTCCCGCTCTATCCTTGATATCTGGTAAAGTTTGGCATTCGTATATTTTAAGCTCATCTAATTTAGAGAGAGCAGGCTTTCGACATTCGACCATTACAAATTCATGACCAAACACAAAAGCAGTGAAGAACAAAACATAATCAATTCACACAGACAAAGCAAATAATTAACACAACGTTCCTTTGCATTCGTTAATTAACGCTCAATGAAAGCTCACGGAGTTTACACGGGCCGTTCTGCCTTGAGGCGTTATCTTGGGCCCCGCCAGCAGCCACAAAGCGGTTAGTAATAGAATAGGCGGAGTAATATTGTTGGTAAAGAAAGGAAGACAAGAATGGCCATGTCTGGCTTACTAGCCGTCATCAGCTCGTCATACCCAACCCCAGGTGGTGCACCACACGCTGATAGAACCCGTTACCAGTTTATCAGAACCCCAAGGTTCGAACCATTAAGTCACGATATCGTTGTCGTGCCGGTTAAGATCAGGAATATTGATATGAATTCGTTCATAAACGCTCACAGATCTCTTAATGAACTCAGTCTCGAGCCTTGCAAGCAACGCACTGCGATAACGAGTGAAATAGGAAGATGAATATTTCCATAACAGCTAAGGGAAACTGGAATGGCCATTTCTGGTTTAATAGCAAATGGGTGAGTTCCATTATCGCTAGGAGGGGCTCATCAACGATCTAACGATCATCAACGAGCCCGTGGCTCAATGGTTAGTGCATTTAACTTCTGATCAAAGTCTCGAGAGATTATTCCTCGTGTGCCGCTCCAAAAGGCATTGGTCATGACTGGCTGACGACGGCTAATAAGCCAGAAATAGCCATTCCATCTTCCTTCTCTTTTCCAGCAATACATATCTGCCTAGTATTATAATAGCTATTATGCCGCTGTTATCGGGGCTTGAGAGTGAGCCTCGATGTGGAGAGGAACGAGTGAGAAGCTTTAGTGATCAGTAAGCCTTCATCAGCGAATGAAATTCAATATTCCCGATATAAATTGGCAAGAAATTAAGCACTTGCACCAATGAGTAGAGACATCGAATGCTAGTCAACGGGTCCCGGGAACGATTTTCGGTTAGTACTCCACCTGGGGTTGGGTGTGACTGCCTAACAACGGCTTGTAATCCAGAAATAGCCATTTCAGTCCGCCATGTCTTTGATGGCAATATTCGGCTGCCTCCTATTCTGCCAGCTGCTGTGCATTTGCTGACGGGGCTCGAGAGAACTCCCCGATAACGGCCGGAATGAGTGAGATCCTTCAGCAATTCTTGCGCCTTCATCAAAGAACACAAGTCAAAATTCCCGATCTAAATCGGCTAAACAATGAGCACGTGCCACCATGGTTAGAGCGTTCGAATTCTGATCAACGGTTCCCGGGTTCGATCATCGGGTTGTGCTGCACATGGAGTTGGGTAGGAATGGCTGCCGACGTCCCGTAAGCCAGAAATATCCATTCCAGTCTGCCATGTCTTTGATGGTGATATTTTTCTGCCTCTTCTTCTACTAGCGGCTTTGCAGTTCTTGGCATGGCTCGAGAGTGAGCCTCGGGGAAGCTAGGAATGAGTGACATTCCGGACTCCCACTCAAACCCACCATCAGAGAGGAGGGCAGCTCATTGGGATAGAAGCACAAGGTCAGCAGTATTTATAGTTGCCCCGCGATCGCATGCTTTATACAACTAGAAGCTATCGCAATCACCACTGGGTGGTCGTAATTGTTGCGATGCCAGCTTGGCCATCCGCGTCCAAGTCGTTAATCGCCATTTTTCAACATCCCTGTTGGTTGTGGTCGTGATAATGATTCGGCAATTTTGCTCGCTGTCAATGAAGCTGTTGGTTACTCACGTACTCCACACACAACTCAAGCGATGCCTAAACAGATAATACAGAATCGGGATTTCATTGCACTTGTTGATAAACTGTGGGTCTGAGAACTATGGCCCGAGCAGCTCGCGACTCACGGGGTTATCACCTTTTGCGAGGATTTTGGCCTCATAAAACTTGAAAAGATGATTGGGTACCATCAAGTGAGCTGCAATGTGAGAGTTAGAATCAGCCCCCCGCATCACAGCTGCGTGCTCGAAATTAATCTTCCGGTTTGTTTCAAGTAATTTCTTTGTTCACAACTGCACTAGCTTCGGTAAAATGCACCAGACGTTTCATGCTGTGAAAGTGGGTATTTGGGCCTCATGACCCGGTGCTTGATAGTTGCTTCTGGCCTGCGTCAAGCCCCAATAAAATTATACCGTACCTTAGACATATATTTTACGGATATATGGTGAAGTGGCAGTCTTCAGTTAAATTCAGTTCATTTAAAGTTTATTATGGGGACGTAGGCGACGACTTTGAACTCCCTATTAATAACAATAAGATTGCAAAGGATAACGCATTCGCATAATGCAAGCTGGACAATGGGTTATCTCCAAGTTAACCTTCAGGGCATTTTAGGACACAACTTTTAAAAATAATAATAATGAAAAACTATGGAATAATATCTTCTATTACATGTGCATTTGTGAGTGGGGGATGTGATGGGGAAAATATTTTAGTTTCCGAAGTCGCGTTGGTGCATATAAGTGTTCTGGTTAAACTTTCACTCAAAAGTGTCCACAGATTGGGACACAATGATGTCCGCAGTGGGAGCATTCCAGACCTTAATCACTCGGTTGGGAAAAAACGTCTTGTGTCCAGTCTTGCGTGAGTCACACGTAAAGGGAAAGGATGTACCCTCAAAGTAGTGGCAGTGGCCAACTGAAAAAAGTCATCAGATCCGAGGTAAAAATCATAACCCTGCAGCATGTAAAACACTTGCATAGGTTCGTTACGTTTTTGTCTATAGTAAGGCATGTAGTCTTGACCGAAAACAAGCTTTGCCGTATGTCCTCGGACCATGTAAAGGGTCCTAGACAGCCTACTGTCCCCAGGCCTGAATAGTAAAGTGTAACGTTTGTCGCACAAACCTCCCGAAGACCATATAAATATACACTTATTCGAACGTTGCAAAGGCTCGCTTGATAAGATACAAGCTCAACATTACGGATTTCGGCCACTTTTGAGCAATTTAACGATATATTCAGTGAAAGCGTGATTCACAACCCTAGATATTTCTGAGGCTTTACTTTTGGCAGCGTGTTTGATTCAGGTATTATATCCTCCGGTGTGAGCTGCTGTTTCTGCGTATTCACAAAATATTGCACTTGGTAAATTTGAATGGGAGGAACCAGTGGTTTGACAATTCGTCAAGTCTATGCAAGTTAGCTTGTTGGTTTGCATTATCAGCTTCGTTATGGTGACATTCCAAACATTTGTTTCGTCAGAAAACAGGGCGATGTCACAGACTACATCAGTTCTGCCTTCATCAAAATGTGTAACGAAGATGATAGTGCCAAGAAAGAAGTACTGCATTACCTCACTCTCAACCACCGCTTCCGCCGATTGTTGATAGCCAAGAGGGAAAATCTGAGATCGTCCAATCAAGAAGTCTTTGATTCACTTCAAATGTTTGCCCCTTAGCCCAATGCGATTTAATTATATAGGAGACGCTGGTGAACCACAGTATAAAAAGCCTACGTGATGTCTATGTAGACTGCGTGTACCACATTCCCTTCATCAATCGCAAAGGGAAATCGTTCAAGAGAGTATGCCAAATTGCTAATCAGGACCTTCTTGTGCGGAATCCAAAAAAACTTCAGCAATTCGCGTTTGATGATTCTTTTCATAATTTTCTTACATATGGAGATGAGGTTTATAGACCGGTAGTTCTTTGCGGAAGCCCAACTGCCTCTTTTATGCATCGGTGAAATCCACTCAGTGTTCCAATAGGGTGGAAATCTGTCAACAGCGATGAACTCTCGGAAGAGACGCCCTAGGTTTTCTGCCGACGCTACGGCCACCTCCGTCAACAACTTTACCGGGGCCTGGCGATTTCATTTCTTATATCTTCAGTAGTTCCTGTAGAAAAATAAGTTACGTGAGGACCACTCAGTCAACTGTCGAAATCTCATGCACAGTATAGGTTTCAATGTTTACCTTAGCTTCTCTCGTAAAATCCGAGAAAAGAACTGACATATATGTTCAGTATTTTGGTCCTCCTTGCAAAGTTCGTCACCATCAGCCATGTTTAACAACTGTATGTGGTCATTATTTCGAGTGCATTGGTTAATCTAGTTGTAGAAAAGCATTAGATTTTCTGCTGCGCTGTTTATTAGGTTTCTCCGAAAACTCTATTGGGCTCCATAAACAAGGCCTTTCACCCTATTTTTCCTGCTTTTTACTTCATCGGCGACTGTAAAAGTCTTTTTCCCTGAGAAACATTTTGCCACAATTTGCGCTTGAAGTATAGATAACTCTTAACTGTGGTCTTTAACAATTTGGGTTTTGTCAGTGATCTTCTGTTTCGGATAAGGACATTCTCTGGTGAAAAGTTAATGTAATACTGCCTACAGGTTCCAACCCAATCTCGAGACTACATCAAATATAGTTTACGTAATTATGGTGAAGTTGCAGTCTTCAGTTCAATTCAATTCATTTGCCACACTTTGCGCTTGAAGTATAGATCACTCTTTACTGTGGTCTGTAACCATTGCGGCTTGTAGGTGATCTTCTGTTTCTGATTAGTACGCTCTCTGGTGTTAAGTTCATGTAATTCTGCCTTAAAGTTCCAAACCTACCTCGAATTTGTCGTTCTAGTCTATCGGCGAACAGCAATTTGCTTTTGAGCAAAATCCCTGCGCGATATGTTGCGTTGGACTGCGATAATTTGATCAGAGACAGAGCACAGTGAATATTCCCACTGTAGGACTAGGCTGACAGTCAGGATAGCTACTTCACAACATTGACGCGGTCAGGCACTTTTGTCAGTAAAAGATCTCAATAATTTGCGTGTTGCTCTGCGCTTAGTCATAAGTGGGCTCACCCCCACCTTCCCGTCCCGCTCTATCCTTGATATCTGGTAAAGTTTGGCATTCGTATATTTTAAGCTCATCTAATTTAGAGAGAGCAGGCTTTCGAAATTTTGGCCGACACCTTTGTCATTTGGGTCAGATGGTCAGTGTACGCACGAGATGAATCCATTAAAACCGGGATGGCTGCTGTAATATGCGCAGATTGTCCACACAACTATAATAAATCTTCTGCTATAAGATAATTCAAAAGTTAAAACACCTACTTGAAGATTTTCATACGCTTATCCAAAAAAATAGCAGCTTATTTTATTATAAGTGTTTAAGCTTCGTTCTCACTTAATCTCCCAAGCAGAATTGAATTTCACTAGAAACAATGATTAAACCAAAAGTTACGTTCGCTAATATTTACCTCTATCTCTATCAGCTCATAGGAATCATCAATTTTCATTTGCAATTTCAATTCTCTGATTGGTGCAGTGTCACTTAGGAATAACCTCACAAGCCTTCCACACACAGATTCCATGGTACATTTGGTTTCCTCCAAGGTTGCAGATAGATCAAAGCGCAGACTTAATATAATTATCCGCAATATATTGCAATCTTTACACCCTACGCCAACAATTCAGCTATAAATGTCCTCCTTTAGCCTCGAAAACTCATTATTAAACAATATAAGTAACATTATCTACCAAAAACAAGGTTGAAATGATACTACACAATCCCACACTAAAGAAAAATTTCCTAAATTTTAAACAATTTTAAGGTCCTGACCAAACACAAAGCAGTGAAGGCCATAACATAATCAAGTCACACAGAGAAAGCAAAGAATTAACACAACGTTCCTTCGAATTCGTTGATAACCACTTAATGAACCGTCACGGAACTTGCCCGGGCCGCTCTGCCTTGAGGTTTAATCTTGAGCCCCGCCAGCAGCCACACAGCGGTAAGTAGTAGGCGGATGAATATTGTTGGCAAAGAAAAAAAGACAAGACTGGCCATGTCTGGCCTACTAGCCGTCATCAGCCCGTCATACCCAACCCAAAGTGGTGTACCACACGATGACAGAACCCGTTACCAGTTTATCAGAACCCCAAGGTTCGAACCATTAAGTCTCGGGATCGTTGTCATGCCGGCTTAGATCAGGAATACTGATATGCATTCGTTCATAAACGCTCACAGATCGCTAACTGAACTAACTCGTGTCGGTCAGCCCTGAGGCTCATTCTCGAGCCCTGCTAGCAACGCACAGCGACAACGAGTGAAATAGGTAGATGAATATTGCCATAAAAGCTAAGGGAAACTGGAATGGCCATTTCTGGTTTAATAGCAAATGAGTGAGTTCCATTATCGCTAGGAGGGGCTCATCAACGATCTAACGACCATCAACGAGCCCGTGGCTCAATGGTTAGTGCATTTAACTTCTGATCAAAGAATCAAGTGATTTTTCCTCGTGTGCCGCACCAAAAGGCATTGTTCATGACTGGCTGACGTCGGCCAATAAGCCAGAAATAGTATTTCCATCTCCCTTCTCTTTTCCAGAAATACATATCTGCCTAGTCGTATAATAGCCATTATGCCGCTGTTATCGGGGCTTGAGAGTGAGCCTTGATGCGGAAAGAAATGAGTGAGAAGCTTTAGTAATCACTTAGCCTTCATCAGCGAATGCAAGTCAATATTTTCTATATAAATCAGCAGGAAAACGAACGCATGCAACAAATGTTCGAGATTTGGACTTCTTATAACCGGGTTGCTAGTTCGATCCCCGTTTTTTTATTACCTGAAGTTTGTATGACAGGCTGGCGTTGGCTTATAAGCCAAAAATGACCGTTCCAGTCTTTTCCGGCATTACTCATCTGCGTATTTTTCTAATGGCCACTGAGAGCTCGTAAGCCTTGTGGTTAACTCTGGAGCCCCACCAGCAGGCACAGATAAGCTAGTGATGAAGGCAGATTGATATTACCGAAAAAAACAAGGGAGACTGTAAAGGCTATTTCTGGCTTATTAGCCGTCATCAGCCAGCAATACCCCACCCCAGGAACTGCGGTACCTGATCCTCGAACTCACGACCTGTTTGGCAGAATTAAAAACGCCCTACCCTCTGCGCCACGAGCTCGTTGTCTTGCCGGTTTCGATAGGGGAATATTAACAATGGTAGTTTGGCACACACCAATCGGTTACATGACTCACTCGTCCCATTGTGCCATTGGGTTAACTCTAGAGCCCCGCCAAAAGCCACTGAGCAGCTACTGATATACACAGAATGATATTACCAACACAGACAAGTGAGTCTGTTATGACCATTTCAGGCAGATTAAGCGTCATCAGCCAACCATACCCAACCCCAGATGCTGCGGCGCCCGATGCTCGAACTTTGGGAGCTTTGTTGACACATTATCGACGCTGGTTCCCAAGCCATCATCAGACTAGCGTAAATGTGCAAAACTCAATTAATATTTCATTAGCGCCTTACCATCGATACTTATGTGGCGTTGGCCTGAATATCCGGCCACTATGTGTCAGTCTGTATTAATGGGTGGTCATCTCTTCCATGTTCTCTGAGGCAGGCAATCACAGACGGCCGGTTTAAACGAAAACCCGGCATCTTTTGTGCTCTGCCATGCGAATGAGACGTCTCCGAGGTCACTGAGCGCAAGGTAGGACCCCCTTAACGTGGGCACTTGCTGATCCAGCCCGAAAGGTGACTACCACCTGAGGACACATTGAAAACTGTTCACCACGTCAACTGTCTAAACTGTCCGGCCAATTACTGTGGCATGACGGACAAACGACTGCAATCGCATATGCATGAGCACACTGTAGCTGTAAAGCCAACAGACGTTTGATCGCACGTCACTATGCATAGCCGCAAAAAAACATTACCCATTACCCTTGACGGTGCACAATTGGCCGACCGAGTCGAAAGCAAAATGGCAAGGGAGATAATCGAAGGCTGCCAATCTTATACTAATTCCATCAACCACAAGGTCGATCTATGGGTGCCATACGAGGCTGTCAGGCACCAATTGACCAAGAAAGCAGAACCAATGAAAGGATGAAATGATGCATTATCAGGAGGGAAACGCTTTTACCTTTTTAACTTATGTATCTACCATTTTGTTTATGTAGCTCCGATTATGTGCTTAAGTACGAGTATGAAACATCAGATGACCAGCCAATCCTCTCCAGCACCCACCTTGCATTATAATTTGACAATATCTTATTAACGATTCGTAAAAGAATATCGACAAATCTTTGGGTTACCAATAATCTTGATGAAACTCCCAATCTGCTGTGATTCCAGTCAACCATTAGCCTTAGTTGCTTTATATTGTGCATATTAGGCATCAGTGGCGCAAATTATGTTTAGCTTAGTAAGCCAATGCTTACCATCCTATCTCCAGTCTTCTTTGCGCTCTTGATCGGGAAAGTAGTGATAGATCCTATGCAAGTCTCTCATTAGCATAAATGCAACCCATACAATTGGTCCATCAGGCAGCCAGCGCCAATAACCTGTGTCTCTCGCATTTCTTCTCAAAATAAATTCAGCCTCCAGTTCGAAAGTATACTCCAGCGTTTCAAAAAAAAATCACTTGATCCTTCGCGTGTGTTCAACAACAGCAATTTAGACATAGAACCGAGACTGAGTGAGTGAACATTTCAAAAATTCGCCAAGCCTTTTATCGATAACCAGGAGTTTGAACTCTATTACTAAAAGTCTACTTTCAGTAAGGACTGCTTTTTCTTATCCAGACTAGGTCTCCATTGAGCGAATTCCCCAAACTAAGAAGTGTATGCACTGCACACTAATTCTGCGTTCTTACTAACAAGGAAATGGCTACAAGCACCGAGGAAATTTCTGTTACCTGCACTTGTTTAGCGCGCGTACACTTCTCACCACCCCATATACGGGCTTAAGTGCAGGTAAAAGTCCATTGTCTCTGTGCCAAGGATGAAGGAGATAGCAAAGCCCGTGCAAGGAAAAATCCGTGGATTTTTCCAGACGCGTGCAAAACCGTTACTCATCGTGCGGTTGTGGTCTAGCTCCCTTTGATTTGCTGAACATCGTACTTGGGCTTTCTCCTATGGTACAAATAAACGTTCTCTTCAAAGCAGTTGCGTAAAATTGAGCAGCACGTTTTGCCGGAAATAATTTTTTCCTTCATCCGCATCCTGAGCTACTGCGCTTTAAAATTATTCAAAAAAGTATTTCTTAGGAAGTAAATTTGGCAACCAGGTGCTTTCCTGTGTCCCTCATCGGCCTTATAGAAGTACGGAGATAAGTATCATATGAGGTTAGACAAGTCTTATAATTGATTGATGGTTAAAATCATAGTTCTCACGCAGACCACTTGGCGAGGTCAGCATGTATATTTCGTTAGGATTTTGTAGACGGGATAAGAGTGCGCTCTGAGTGATGCTCCTAGTGTGGGGATTAAACAAAAATGTCAAGTACACGCATTAAACAACTGTTAGCAGGGAGTTGCTAATTTAACTGCGTTTTAGTGATCAGTTGTGGAGTAAATGCTCACAAAATGCATTTTCTTTTAATGCGTGCTAATATCAGTAGTATCAATTAATTGTCAACCGATAGAATGGCATTTATCCTACAGTGCTTCTCTACCTGCCTGTTATTTTTGAGGCCTACTGTAGTCACGTTTATACGCCAATGGCAACCATTAAGCTTTTAGCGTTTATCGGTTATTATCTACTGATGATACCTTGTTCACTGTTATAGGAATGAAGTCCATCAATCTCGATTTTATTTACTGCATCCTCACATAAGACCAGCTATTAACCGTAGACAATCGTATTCATTTCCAAATACACCTCCTTGGTAGATGGCAAATCCATACATTAAAACTCTGTATCACCTGCCAATGAAACCGAATGATCAGTCGACTCAGATGGTAGGTATTTTCAAAGTCCTCGGAGCTTACCCAGATATACATAATTAGTGCCTACAAACCTGGCAACCAGCCGCAAATGTAATAAAACTTGACATTTGCTGTGCGTTTCTGTTTTTTGGCCAAACATATGTGCCCGAGCCAGCACACCTGAATATATCGGTTCTATGGGTTTCAACCCAGTCTTCCCTCAATTCTTCTTCCAACACCACGCCATCCAGGCTTCCAGGAGGAGGGAACCGTTAGCCTCAAAGAACGTCATTCACAAGCCACGAATATTTTATAACTGTCCAATCAACGCAGTAAGCTGACTATGACTGTCTCTCACGTGACACTTTTAAGCACAAGTAGTCATCCATTACAGTCGAAGCGACAAGGCTTAGGATTAATTCTAGGGCAATAGGTGAGGTTAGGGTTATGAATAGGACCCAGGAACAGGTCTAGGTCACTAGATCCCGTTTGTATCTAAACGAAACGCCCCTTTTTGTGCCTTGCCTTTCATTCTTGTTGTGTTTATTCGTTTTAAGTACTCTTTTTACGAATACGCGACTATCCCCTTTAATTAAACATGCACGAGCTATGTAAGTGCTCTTATGTCCCCTTTGAAGTAACATGCCACCCATTCCTACGTGAATGAGCAATGAGTTTTACATTCAACTTTTATTTCTACTCTCTGGTGATAATCATGGACTCCAGGTAACAGTTAGTGATGACATAGATTTGTGCTTCTTTCGTCTTGCAACAACCCATCAGCCAAGTCAGGCTAACGCGTCATCCTCCAGGGCTCACAAATTCATGCCCAAGACGGCATATTATACAGCCTTCGAACAATTTAAAAAATCCAGCCCCTCCTTGCTATCTTTTCATCTTCTTGTTTAATTCATCCAACTTTTTGATCCAAAAAAACTTTGCCTACCTCCGATCTAGTAAGGAATAAATTATGGTGTTGGCCTTGGATGTCCGCTGATTATATGCTTTAAGTCTAACTCCCCTTATGCTTGACCTGGTTTGCATTCAACACTGGCATGCTCAAATGTGCTAACTTGGCTTTTCCGGCGCTTTAGAGCAAACCTCCAAAAAGCAGTTTATTCGCAATATCAGCCATGTACGTATTTACCATGTTTTATTTGAGCTCAGTCATCGAATTTAACAAAGGAAATACTTATATGAGTATTTGTGTTCATACCGATACACTGGATAACCCAGGCAAACAGGATCACAGCATAAGATGTTGGATTATCAGTCCCATGAATCATATACAATTGTTACAATTTTTCATCACATCGGAAATATAAAAAGCCTTTCTATGTAATTTTTTGCATAATTTAAGGTCTGCTTAAAATGCTTTGATGGTACTCTTATGATTTTAAGCATTTTTATTGATACAAAAATTGACTTAGTCCCCTGAAAATTGCAAGAGTTTCGTGTTCATACTGTTTTACCTTATATTTGCGTCACACAGATGAGGAATCTAAAAACGAATGTTAACATTGCAAGCAGGTTTGCAGAATACTGGAAAGGGAGACGGCTGACACTTGAAAAATTATTCTTTGTTATGCAGGGGCCTTGGGCTAAATTCTGGGTATTATAAAGTTACGGCTAAGGATATAATTTAGATAATCGTTAGGGTAGGCGTCCAATATGGGGTTAATTTTGAGTTCAGGTTAAGGCTGATAAACGGGATTCTGTAGCCTTCGCTGAATTCAGCGCAGGGCTACTGGCTTTTACGGGAGGTTTCTTTATTCTTGTGTTACCGCAAAGCTCAAAGGGCTACAGCAGTAATGCCTATCAATTTGAACGGCCAATAGAAGAGTCCTGGCCATAACTGTCAGTCTAAAACCCGCTTAACAAATAACTTGCCATGATAGATCTCTCTTTAAACTGAATTGTCGTTTGACATCTGGTGGAGGAAGACTTTATTATCAACTGAGCATGTGAAAACAATCTCCTGCCCGCGAAATATAGGTACTCCATGTAATTTATTTAACAAACCACCGGGAAGACTGGTAATAGGATCAGTTCAACAACTAGCTTGCTATTTCCGTTTGCTGCGACTGAGTACCTCTTAAGCTTTCCAGAAACTGCGGCATTACGGAAATGTCAAAACTATACCAGTAGACGGATAGGTTACACACCCGGTCAGAATGACCACGTGGTACTGCGATGGGAGATTACTCACTATTTTCTTTACCAGAAAACCACAACAGTCAGAAGGAATATATTGCAAGGCAATTTCGGTGGAATGAGGGCCGAACTCATGCGCACTCAGTGGAACCTTTTATTCGTTGGAAAAATGACCGAGCACTTGAATATCTACCGGGCCATACTCGCACAGGCTCATGGAAAATCATTGTCCGATTTTGAACACTCTCTCTTCTCCCATT
>WEDG01004732.1:0-71408 GCA_017591395.1 Schistocephalus solidus | reverse complement strand
AAATAGAAGCCTTATTCTTACAACGCAGGGTAGAAGACTTTGCTGCAAAGGCAACGCAAGTCAAAAGTTGGTCTACAGTTTTACCTCCGTAGATGTCACAAGGAATAAACATCAAATACCGCTGATTAAAGACTGCCGTGGGCGTAGAATTTCTGAAAACAGGGGAAAAAGCTGAGTACTTTCACAGTTCTACCGCTCAGTTTCAAACGAGGCAAGGTTCCTTCGTCCTCAGTGGATGATCCCGGAGCTGCAAGCATTAGCCATACTTTCTAGATTTGTGTCAAAAGGAATTAAAAGAATTAAAGAGTCGAAATCCCTAGGACCAGACGGGCTTCACATTCTGAAAGAACTTCGCCAATGTTTTCCGCAACTTTGTAGTGCTCTTTCAGTCAATTGACTCGGAACACTTCTTTTGATTGGAAGCTGTATATCTCTTTGTACAGAGCGGTAGCCGGGCGTCGGTGACAAACTACGGGCCTTAAGCTTTGCATGCATCCTTGGCGAGATTGTAGGAAGGTTGATAAGGTAGATTGGTTGAAATTTCCTGGAGACTCATATTTGTTTATCAAGCTGTCAACACGGGTTAGAAAAGGAAGATCATGCACAACAGGTACTGTATTCGATCAGAAGTGGACCAAACACTTGAAAGATAGACCGCGGTTCACATTGCCTTCATTGACTTTCAAGGCCTTCGATACTGTGCCGGACGAGACTGCTTTACAGCTACGAAGGTGGAATCAGAATTAACCTCCTCAGTGGATCGAAAACTTTCTCGTGGGTCCTGGCGCCAGGTTGTGTGCATCAGCCAAAGAAGAGGTCTGCTGCGGTCGAGTGGGGTTCCTCAGGGTTCCAGTCGCTAAATTTGTCTGTTTTAATATGCGTGAACGATTGTGTCAGGAATCTCAGCACAACGGAAGCGGCAATGTTTGCCGACGACGTGATCTGGAATGTAATCAGGCCCTGCTGACGAGGATATGAAGCTGCGGATCGGCCTAACTCGGGTTCGGAGGGTGGTCAGATCGTTGGCTTTTGCGGTTCCGGCGTCGACCAGGGTGCAATGCTTCGCTTGGTGATCCCGTCTGGATCTGCCGAAGTAGAGTTACTTTCTCAACGGTGGGGACGTTGGGCTCGGGGGTTGGCGTTGGTACTTGCGTAGGGCCAGATGGATGGGGGACGTTTCGGGTTGGTAGCCGTCGGACGGTTTTGGTTTGTGAAGTCTTTTTGTAAGATTTGGAACATTGTTGGGCCGCGTTTGGAATATGCTATGCGCGCAGAGCTGGACAGTTCAAGATCAGGGCTGCGTCGAAGGTCAGAGTAGCCAAAGATGGTTGTTGCTTTGTCATATCTCAGCAGCATAATGTTTAATCTGTTCGTTTGGGGTTGTGGTGGGTGGGGTCATAAAACGAACATTCCCGCATTGTGAAAGGATTTGGATCGTTCCCTGGAGTTCTCGAGACTTCCTTTGAATTTGCCACCACGACCCATCTCCGAGTCACCAGCACAAACTACGTGTCCAGCAGGCGAGACTGGATGTGCGCAAGGTCTCCTTCTCATGTCAGAGTGGTTAAAGCCGCCCGGAATAGCCCTCCTGAAGACGCGTTGTGATGTCGCCATCGCTGGAAAAGCTTTAAAGAACGCTTGACGGTTTTACCTCCGCAACGAACCTGATGCAATGAGAACATGTTATCTGACCCTCGAGTCATTGCCGCGTGTCAGTTTACTTGATGACTTGGCACTGTGCCTTGGCGGCCGCACGGTTTCTCTGTATGCCGCGCCCAATTTTACGTTACAAATAGGGTACTCAAAGGCCCATACCTATTTCCCTCAATAAATTGAATTGAATTGAAAAAAAAAACCGGTGGTTTGGCGTGCTTTAGAGACAATCGGGGCGCGGCAGTGCTACGGCGGGTGAATACTAGAATATGATATACCCAGATCCATTATAAACCAGGCACATTAAAGTCATTACCATCTATGCGGGAATGAGTGATGGTGCCATTAACCATAACAGGCTGTGCCAAGAGGCGAAAGGAGACATGTGGACCCTGAGGGAAGGCTTGAAGATCTTTTTGAAGAGCTCAAGCACAATGTGGCGATCGACGGTTTATAATGATAGGCAACTTTTAATCATCAGCGTACATAAGCGGCCTACCATACTGAAAAATCAGGACATCGTTCACAAAAGGCAAAATGTGGGCCAGTACTTTTCGCTGAATGCTCCCTCCTCAAATAGGGTACTCAAAGGCCCATGCATATTTCCCTCAATAAATTGAATTGAATTGAATTGACTACATTGTCAGCGTTCCAAAAAATCATTTTATTTGTCGCTGAGCTTTAACTGAATTTCAGCGGGCAACTCAGTGGCCACTAGATTTTGAGCCCTTTTGGTATTGCTATAGCAATAGTAGTTGTTAACTCTTATTCTCTGAAAGTTCCTTGAGTTTGCCCTGTCTACTCTTCTACCCTAACCCCAATCCCATCGACGTTTCATTTACATGCTGTCTGCGGTTGGTAAATTTCTCTAATTTTTGTCATTTTCGTACCCTAAAGAGTGTTTTAGTCAATCTGCTGGGATTGCTATAGCGCTCAATATGGGCAGAAGCTTGATCATATTTTTCTGAGGGTGCATTTAAATTATTCGGGACTCTGAGAAGGTGACTTCTTATCGAACTTGATCTCCCAACGCAGCTCATTGTCATAGAGCGCACATTCGCAATTGGTCTTTCTTGAGACGAAGATGCGCGAAAGTGACGATTCCGGGACGTCGCGTTCATACTCACGTTTAAAATCAAAGTAATTCACCTATCTCCGCTTGATTTAGCTTTTAGACGCATGCGAACCGGCAGTACTGATTCGGGCGATTCTAGCTCCGGCGTCGCTCGGGTTTCCTCGAAGAAAAAGGAGCGGCCAGATGTCTTGAGAAAGAAGGAAGAGCAGAAAGCCGAGGAGGAAAGACTTTCGTATGTTTCACTTAGTATTTAACTTCTCTTTATCACACCCTCTGTATCTTGTTCTTCTCAGCAAGTATCTGAAACGGTTCTTTTTAGGTGTAGTTAGCACATTAAGTCACTTCATTTAGAAAAAGGGGTTTTCACGCTTCAGCAAACCGTTGCTCCTCTCCTATCAATTTGGTTATTTTTTTTATTGCTCTTCTTATAAGGCGTCAACAGTGGGCTGAATCCAAAATTCTCGAGGAACAGGTCGCTCGTCGTCTGGAGCGCTACTTAGAGAACGAGCTGGCAGCGCTTTTAAAAAGTCGCGAGGAAGAATTTCTTGCCGAAATCGAGCGTAGAGTTAAAGTTGAGCGTGAAGCGCTTGAACAGAGACGTCGCGAAGAGGCCGAGAGAAAGGCACGAGAAGAAGAGGAGCTGAGGAAAAGGGAAGAGGTTTGTTCTTGATTCTGTTCCACTCCCTTATTTCTTTAAAATTCTGAACCTGCTTTTCGGTCAAAAGCATAGTCAGCTTTTCTTAAACTGTCGTCATATCATATGCCGCTGGTCATATGTTACATTCTCAACACGTGTCGAAGTTCCTGATAGTGGTTACTTTCTTGCTGCATTACTTTCTTAACTTTGGCTGGATATTAGATTCGACTTTTATGTTGGCTACCTCTTATTTTCTCGGTTTTACTCAGTAGTTTGCTTGCCTGAATTTAATCAGGATGTATGCTTTCAGTTTTATGTTGTGCTTCATGACTTGGTTTCATCTTCAAAGCCTACCCTATTCGACCAGAAAACTGGCCCGCATAACACGTTATTTAACAAATGAAACCTATGAAAGCTGTGTTTTGGCCTCTGGTCAATCAAAATGCAGGGAATACTTGCCTGTGCACCTCAGCGGCACTATCCATTTTTTAACTTTTTCATCAGACACTGCTTGATAGCATTTTCCGATGTACACGACGCAGTTTTGTTCTAAGTGTGCAGGTAACCACTTTTTGGATTTCAAGGTTCGTTTTAATTAATGCTTGAACTATGGCAGTCAGATAATTATTGATCAGTCTTCTGCAGAATCTACCAATTTCTGCGTAGCATACTCAAAAATTTAACGGTAGATATTCATAAGCAAGATTTCATTGGGCGTCATGTTGGATAATCTGAAAACGACATTGCATATCAATATGAATGACTAATGCACCATACTGCCTGGGTAATTTAGCCTGCTATTAGCTCAACTAGTGTAATTTACTATATACCGACTATCGCCCGCCTACCTGTGCCATCATAGTATATATAAGTTCTTAGAATAACCAAAACGAGTACTGGTGCAATTAACGGGAGTGCGGGTGGCTGTACGAAGGAAAGAGGTAAAGATAGGCAGAAATATGACCGAACCTTGCGTGGTTCTGGATGATTAAACTTCCCTAGGCGATATCTATACGGGAACATGACATTCCAGCTCATCAGATCGCCCACTTCCCAACCATGTCTTGTGTTTACCTCCGTGCTCCTCTACTATTCTTACAATTACTTACTCATTTTACTTCCAGACGGTAGCAGAAGCCGTGCTATGGTTAATATCGTGAACAGGACCGCGGTTTATGAGCACCTTCGCTTGAACTGGTTTTTCATCACCATCCTTAAAGACAATCCTCTAGCCGATTTCATTTTACCTTTGCTGTTCAGGCTTGGCCATCTGCCATCCTTGCTGAGGTCTGCCCAAAGGACCTCAAACAGGGTGGCAGCTAAAATTGGTGATTGTTGCCTACGAATTCTCTTTAACTGTTCGTCATGTTAACTTAGCGTTGGTTTGTTTACCTAGGAAGAAGAACGACAGTTGAGAGAGTTAAATGAGCGGCTAGCCCGCCAGCGCAAAGAAGAGCTGGAAGAAGAGCGCCGTCGAAATGTAGGTTGACTGTTCCCTAAAGGATTGTTTTTGTATATATTCCTAGCCTGTTAATCTCTGCTGTCTAGCCAATATTAGCTCTGCACCATTGAATCCCACGCCGCCTGAACTTCGCCAAGGCGCCTATGGCCCCCAGTTCTCGTGCATCCTGCGTGCTCTACGTGTTTCGTTTTGTTTCGGTGGTGGTGGCATCGTAACCTCCCTCACAAGACAACTTCACAAGCAACTTCTCTCCATTCAAGACTACCAACAATTCCTGTCGATTCCGTTGTGTAGTTATGTGCTCATTTGAGAAGGGAAGCTCTGAAAATCCTTAGTAAGCTAACATCAAACCGATACAAATATTAACTTTCGAAGTAGGAATTTTTATTCCGAATACTGACTGTTTTTATGTCTGCCCCTCTAAGCGATCGATTCAGTGTCTCCACCGAAGTACCGAGAAAATGGCTACTAGCGTGGTGTTTTGAGTAGTCTTTTTTACCAAAGCCTTTATCTTACTGTAGGAGGAGATACAGCAAAAACAGTACGAAGAGGAGCTGCGAAAACTGGAGGAGCGCCAACGACAGGAGGCTGAAGAGCAGCGGCGCGTCAGGAGGGAACAAGAGATAATTTTAAACAAAAAGCGACTCCGTCCCAAACTGTGTTTTTCCTTGAAAAAATGACTTTCTTCTTTTTCTCCTCTTATGCACTTTTAAAACCCCGTCGTGCAACACACGCACATTCGCCAGCTCCTGTGGTGTACATCTGCCCTCCTTTCATAGGCTGCGTCATGTAAATCGTGGTTCCCACGACCGGCATTTTTTCGAGTCCTGGTCGGTGTGCGAAGCAAAACCGGTCCACCATGTAATATTTTTGAAGTAAATGTGGGCCTGAACAAGCGGTCTTTTTGTCGTCATTTTTAAGATTTATATACTTTTGTTCGTGTAACATTAAAAGTCAGTCTACATCTACATGGTAGGTCTTCGTGGTTTTTGGGTCGTAATTCTTTCGATTTGTAATGCTCCTTGCGAGGATTTTAGGTTGAAGCTGCATGGCACACAGTCCTGCAGTCCGCCCAACTCGGCTATCCTGGTTGTAGCCAAACATTGCGTGAATTCGTGGCTCAACTGGCAGAACATTAAGCTAACCAAAACCCCAGCCTGAAATCGAGTCTGAGGCGTTACGCCTGTCTGATGACGGTATATATATATATATATATATATATATATATATATATATATATATATATATATATATATATATATATATATATATATATATATATATAGCTCATGGCGCAGTGGGTAGTGTTGGACTTCTGCCCAACAAGGTCGCGAGTTCGAGGCTCGGGCGCCGCAGCACCTGGGTTTGGGTATGGCTGGCTGATGATGGCTAATAAGCCAGAAATGGCCATTCCAGTCTCCCTTGTCTTTGTCGGTTATGTTATATATATATATATATATATATATGTTATTCTGCCTATGTACTTAGCTGCCTAACGGCTGCTGGCGGGGTTTGAGAGTTAGCCCCAAGGCACAACGGGACGAGTGAGTCCTGTAACCGATCGGTGAGTGCCCCATTACCAATATATATATATATATATATATATATATATATATATATATATATATATATATGATAGTATGGGGCTCACCGATCTGCTTAAGGAACATGCATGTTCCGTTGTGCCCTGGAGCTCAGACTAGAGCCCTCGCAGGCGGTCGCATAGCGACGTGTAGCATATGATAGAATGGAACCGACAAAGACAAGGGAGACCGGAATGGCCATTTCTGGTTCAAATCCCAGGTGTGCCACACTTGGGATTGGGTATAACTGGCTGATGACGGCTAATAAGCCAGAAATGGCCATTCCGGTCTCCCTTGTCTTTGTCGGTTCCATTCTATCATATGCTACACGTCGCTATGCGACCGCCTGCGAGGGCTCTAGTCTGAGCTCCAGGGCACAACGGAACATGCATGTTCCTTAAGCAGATCGGTGAGCCCCATACTATCATCATATTCCCGATCACAACCGACAAAACAACGAGCCCGTGGCTCAAATGGTAGAGCGTTCGACTCAAATACCAAAGGTCGCGGGTTCGAATCCCAGGTGTGCCACACTTGGGATTGGGTATGACTGGCTGATGACGGCTAATAAGCCAGAAATGGCCATTCCGGTCTCCCTTGTCTTTGTCGGTTCCATTCTATATATATATATATATATATATATATATATATATACGCAAAGATTCGAGGTCCCGATATTTTTTCGCGTTCATCATCTCCTGAAGGGGACGAAGAAGAAAAGGGGGCGAGTTCATGGATCAAATTGTATTTGTTCTGACGTTTCGAAAGCCTTCTCGCTTCCATCATCAGAGTATAGTGCTTGTTGCTCCTGGTGGTCTTGAGTTAGTCAGTCTTGCCGTGTGCCTGGTATTATATCCATGGTGGACGCGTGAACTTTGACCTGCCCGATCGCTGCTGACTTCCTTAGACCTCCCCGAGGTTGAACGCCGGTGGGCTCGCGTGACCGCTGTCCCCTTTGGAGCCGTCGTAGGTTTAGGCAAGGCAGCGTGCCTGTTGGCCTCCCCCACGTTAATCAGCGGACTGATCAGTCGTTGCTGCTCTCGTGAGTTGTGATCCCTTTTACGGGCGTATTGGCGAGGCAGTGTTTGACTTTGGTCATGTGACCTTCGGCCGCCACCCCGCTTTTCCGTGAGCCTGGGCTCTCAGTTCCGTGTGCTCGTTTGCCTTGTTGGCCCTGGCCGAACTGATCCGAGCATTGTACGAAGCGCCTGGTAGGCGGGATTTAAGTCCTTAGCTCGGTTGAGCGCGCCAGTCGAGGACCAACTCTCGAGCACCAATCTGGCCATCTTCTCATTGGCTCGGCCAATCACCCTCGTTTTCTCAAAGGTGAAATCGTGGTTCAGCTGTTGTGCGTGACCATAAACCAAGGACAACTTATCTTTGCGGTTGATTACAAGTTGGTGTTCATGCAACCTTGTGCCCACGCGCTTGCCCGTTTCACCAACATACCTTGCATCACAATCTTAGCATGGTATGCTGTAGACCACTGCTGATTGTTCTGTTACTGGTAGCGGGTCTTTGGGCTTCACGACTTTCTCTCTGATAGTGTATTCTAGTTTATGAGCCACGCCAATCCCAAAAGGTTTTAGGATTCTTGCAGTCGCCTCTGAAACGTTCCTCAAATAGGGCATTGCGAGCCAAAACTTTGGCTTTTTCTTAATTCGACCGCTCAAACTGTGGCTTCCTGAGGCATTTGCGGATGAAGGATTTTGGATAACAGTTGACTGTAAAAATGGCATGTAAGTACTCCATCTCCACCTTCTTCCCACTGTCGTCGCTGCAGTGTGTTTGGACACGTCGGAAGAGGGTTGTGACACAACTGCGTTTGTGGCCGACAGGGTGGTTGCTTCGGAAATGGAGGATGCGCCTAGTGTTGGTTGCCTTACGGTAGACCGTTGTCCTTATCTTCCCGTCTGCCAGCTTTGTATTTTGGACGTCAAGGAAGGGCAACTGCTTGTTGACTTCTTCCTCCATGGTAAACTGGATGTCGGGAAAGATTGAATTCAACAATGCCCTGAAAGCCTGCAAGTAACTCCTCTTGATTATGACGAACGTGTCGTCGACGTATCTGGCCCAGAACTTCGGGGGGTACGAGCTGAAGACCAGCTGCTCAAGCCTCTGCAAAACTGTTTTGGCAATTAGTCCAGACAGAGGCGAGCCCATTGTTGTCCCCTTATTGTTCTCGTAGACCTGGCCGTTGAATGTGAAGAACGTCTTAAGACACCGTTCTATGAGTTCGATGATATGCGCTCGTTTGAGTTTTTGATCGGTCTCGTCATATTTTTCCTGGAGAAAGCCTTCGATCGTATCGATAGCCAATACGGGTGGGATAGAGGTAAATAACGAGATCACGTCAAAGGACACCATCACCTCGTCTGCCTCTAATTCAAGATGTTTGATGCGCGTTAAGAACTGTCAGCTGACTTCACTGTCCCTTTCGAATCCTTGGAAAGGAAACAAATTCGCTGATACAACCACTTTGACAGCCCAAAGGCTGGGGTGCCACGTAAGGAGACGATGGGGCGTATGGGGCTGACCTTCGTGTAGCTTTAATCTCTGCTTCAGGTGGCGTCGCAGTCATTCCAGTCGTTGATCAGAAAACTAAATCTCCCCTGTTATCCTCGAGCAAGCTGTTTACGTCGGGGTTATTGTCAGGGCCCTTTTCGTCGCACTGAACTGTTTCGTAATGGCGAACGTTTGTCTATGATACTCTGGGAGATGTTTCGTCACTCGATGCGCCAATGGAGACATGAATTGACAGTGTGCTTGTCCGATCACATGGGACCTCTTTATAGATTCACTCGCGCATAATCAACCTTGCCGAAACCATCAACGAGAATGGTTCTCATAGGGCTCTTGTATATACTCGTTTACAGCTAAGGATACATGTCCTTGTAAGGACAACGGGGAGAAAATCAATCACCCGACGTGGGGAGTAGTGGGGACTATATCGTCCAATCGATTTGTCGCCTTGGAATAGATGATGGTGACGTCTGAACTGTCTGAACCAGAGTTGTATTCTCTGCTGGGATTGGGTCCGCGGTGACACAGGTCGACTGGCTGAAAGTCCGAGACTAGCTCACCTACCTGTAGGCAAGCGAAGTGGCGATGTGGCCCTGTAGGCAAGCGAGTTGGCAATGTTTTCAGTTGGCCAACTCGGCGTTCGCGAGGAACCATCGCAGCGAATAGTGATCGTTTTTATTAAGCCCCGAGGGGCGTGACTTCTTGGTGTATATCGATTTTAGCCTTCGGATGGGAAACAACTTTCGAACAATAAGTTTGAATTTTCTCTCGATGTAAGCCAGTGAAAGTCCTTACAGAGGAGGCCGTTTAATGATTTTATGACAAAGATGACACAAAGTCAACATTATATAAGTGTAAACTAGGTTTCGACGACAGTGTTCCTGTCCCTCTAATCTTCCGATCTCTCTGGAAATTCGAACTAATGCTATGGGAGAGCGCGTTGTGGTAGATGTGGTGCATATCACATTTTGTAGCTTATTGGACAGCGTCGCCTGTCAACGCCTTTCGCATAAACTGAACAACCTTGGCGTCAAATGACAGGTACTGAGACTGATAGAGGAATTCATAGTCAACAGTGGACAGTGCGTCTGGCTGGGGATCGGACTCATTCACTCATGGGATCAGTTTTCGGAGCGCTTATTTGGCTCCGCTGCTGTTTAAGCTAAGGGAAGCCTCCGTCGCTGGGGCAGGAAAGTTTGTTCGCTTAACAATCATTATCAGGGATAGCAACATTTAAGTGTGGTCGACGCACATGGGGTTACATTATTTATGGGAAAATTTGTTATGTCACCACATTCCGATCACAGATTTCCATGCTTATGGCGATGACCGCTTGATTACCCCAATCTTCCTTGTTAATAGCTGCATATTCAGCACTGTTTGACGTAATAATGATCCGTCAATTTGACTCAGCTGTACTGCCACTGGAGGCATCGTTTGTCCACGCGAACCCCTATGACTAGCTGCTGCTGTGCCCAGGCAACAAATACTCAGGGTGAGGTCATGACTCAAACAACCCGCCGCCCACGCGGTTGAGATATCGCTTAAAAAGGTCTCCCTGAACTTGAAGGTTTGGCTAGATACCGTCTAATAGGCTGTGACTTGGGAGTTGACGTAATTTCTCGTCTTCTGCTTCCTCCTAAATGCTGCCACATGTTCGTCCATCCGCGTCAACAGTTGTCTTCCAGCTTCTGTGAGATATTCACGTATCCCGCAATCGCAACAGCTCTACTAAATGAATCCAGAAGCTTTCTGCCCTGGCACTACGTCTTTCAGCCTCATAGCCCGACGCCTGATGGTGGCATCTAGTCTGTGTGTAAACTTAACTTCACTTACCGTGCAAGGGCTACCGACGATGTCTGACATGTTTATGACATACGGAATGCTCATCAAAATTTGCTACCGATGCGGTTTCTTTTTTTCATCGCGTTTTATGAATGCGCCGACCGACGATATTATTCAGATAGCCCTTTGCTCGGCAACCTTGTACATTGGTTCACTTCAGTATATCTAAACACGCCAATATGGCGTTCTGACGCAAAATGAAATCGATTGGCAGCTGCCTGATTTGAATGAATAAGGTTGCGCCATCCCCTGATTTCCTTCAAACACCTTCCACCCAGCCAACAACGTGAGGGCCTATAATTTAGAAAACACGCAATTGCTTTAGATTTGAAACCCTCCCTTCAAACCTTAAGGACTAAAAACGTTGGCAGAAGGACGTTAGCAGCTCTCGATAAAAAGCTTTTCAGGAAATTGTTTGCCACCTTCATTCGTTCTCGCACGACACAGACGTTGAGGCCACGGATTTCGCAAGCAAAAGTGAAAGTGCAGTGTCGAGTGACAAAAAATATTGAAAGGCGTAAGATGTCAATCTTGCGCACAAATAATGATGTGCTTTATTCTACTCTCTTTGAACTTCACGTAGATAAGCGACGATTTTATATTGATCTCAAACATGGGCTGCGTTTGGAGGATAGGTTTCAGTGCCTTTCGCCTTATCTTCGTGGCCACTGAATGCTACTGCGCATAAAAATGTCCAAGCTAAATCTTCAACCTGATTTTCAACAGAAATGGTCGCAGAACCATGGGATGATCTCTATAAAGCAGTTGTGACTTCGAACCTGGTACAGCTTTCCAGTAGACCATGTCTCTTCCCTTCCGCACACTGATTCCGAAGCACATACCCCGTCTACGTTCATTTAAAAAACAACGCTGTTTAAATAATGTCAGTAATATTTTAATAGTAACAGTTAATTTAGAATAATGGGCAACTGCTGACAAACGCGAAGTAACGTTCTGAAGGGCACTACGTATTATGCTGAGAAATCTACTGAAAACTCTTCAGACACGAGGATGCTCGTTTTGATTTTGCTGCCGGTTAAGTCTGTCTTGGATCGAGCTCTGCAGCAAATGGGCAAGGGAAAAGTGCAATCGATATTCGGACCAACCGAGTGATCGGTTGTTTTGCGTTGTGAACTTTTGACTCGACTTCAGTTACAAAATCATTTTGTGACTAAATCTGTGCCAAGTATGAAGGTGGGATAGTGACCTCTGCACTGCGAAGGTACCCATCGCCTGTACGTATTCGATTACTGGCGCGTGCAGTTCATTCTCTCAGTTCTATTCTCCATTCGCTTGTCCAGTGAACGACCCTTTTATCGGACACTGATTCAAAACTTCGACCTTTCACACGCTGACTGTAAATGTTTACTCAGTCGTCAAGGCGGAAGGGAGAGGGACGGAGCAACTGAAGATGCAGACGAATCTGGTGAGAGCTGACATGTAATCTCCCTCTGGTCCTGAGGGCTGTGGGTCTGGTGAACCAGCTTCATTTGATAGCAAATTACATCTTCGGTTTGTAAAGTTGGTATGTTGCTGAATAGTTTTAAACCATTCCGTTCGTTGCACTTGAATTCAGGGTTTCCAACCTACCTACATACTGCATACATTCCAGGTAAGAAAAAATCACACATTTTCTCTATGGTGTGAAGAAGAGGTCACGGGCATCTCATAAAAAATTGTAAATTAACTACATTGACAGATATGAGGTATTATGGATGAACATTTCAAGTCTTTAAAAATCGCATAATTAGAAACTTTTTTTAAAACCGAAGAATACCCTTAGTTCAAATATGGAATCTGAAGAAGGCGTAATTTATTTATCAAATAAATAAAAGAAATAATATTTTTATGGGCGTGTTTTCTGTAAAATATTTTTTTAAATAAATAAAAGCATCGAAAATAAACGAGAAAATTTCATTTTTCTTAAATAGCCATTTTTCGGGTGTTCAGAAAGAAGTTCCTTTAAAAACTGACAGTAAATGACATGTCTTCAGACTAGGCTGCAAGCTAGTAAATATGACAACCATAATTAAGTAACTTGCTTGAATCGAAAACATATTTCAGAATTTTGGTTGACATTTCACGAGATCGGGAAACGAACAGAATCCCTGCTACCTCACACAGCCATCACGAGAACGAATGACCGGCCTAAAGCGCAGTGTGATTCATACCACTAAGTTAAAGTTTACTGCGTGTCTCACGCAGAATCTCCTGTACCCGATGATAGATAACAAGGATCGTTGGTTTCTGGAAAATGCTTGCTAGCGATCACCAGGAGATGGCGTGGCTATCTGTTTAAGCATCTGCGGTGAACAACGTGGAGACATGGTGGTTGGCTAGCAGTTACCTATATGCTTTTCTGCAGGACACACGTTTCTTCAGTGGCATGCTGTTGAACACAGTTTGTCCTCACAACGAGATACCTTGCACTGACCGGGTTGAGCTACTGCACGCTTTCGTCTCGCAACTTCCTGTCTGTACGAGCCCCTAATTACGGCCGCATATACGTAGGCCTCATGCCACCTCAGCCAAAACGTCTAATCCACTCACAACCTGGTTGACAGACACCTCATGCATGAGAGAGGGAAGGTTCAGGCCGAAACCGGGGAATTCATATCCACCACACATCAAAGGATTGCTCACTAGAAATCATTTGAAGCACTAAAGGTCGTGTCATGGAAGGCGTAACGCGCTCTTTTCTGAATATGGCCTCTACGACAATCTCACCTACATGTGATCGTGTTGTTCGCTTTCTGATACACTTTGCGGGACCAGGTCGTGCGTGACACACGTAGATGGGCTGATTAGTCTTGCCGATCACCGCCTCCGTGATCCAGCTGGATTGTAGTTAAGAATACGCGGTATTTTTTGCGCAGGTCTGCCATCAGTAAATAAATTAATTTGAAAATGACCATTCTACGCACACCTTGCGTTTGGACCGATTAGGATTCTGACGCCCTTTCAGTCAATTCACTCTGGATGAACACCCATGACTGGAAGAAAATGCGAGAGACGAGGCACAAATAAGATATAACCGATGAGTAATCAGCGAGGCAGATGCAAAGCATCATTAGTGCCACATTTTCAGCCTGAAATGAGTGCTGTGACAGTAGCTCCAGATGTTGCCTCTCAACCTCTGTTATTGGTTATCTTTTCTTCTGCGTGCTCGGATGTGGTTTCCTGTTCAAAATCGAAACGATCACTGCATACCTACATCTATAGAAGACTAAATATGCGTCCTTAGGTTCCTATAAGTTTAGTGCAACAGCGCCAAAACGCTTTGTCCAGTCATTCGCTTCAGGATAAAAATTCGCTCAATGGCCCTCTCTGGCAGGTCAGCGAAGGAGCTCCGGAGTTGATATCACGTGTAAAGACAGCTTAAACTGGAGGGCGTATCGATCGATATTCAAGCTCACAATCAATCGCCGTAGGCGTTACATGTGGATGCGTAAGCCGAGGTTGCGGATTCCGACTGACCACTAAAATAGGCTGAAATACTTTGCGCGCATCGAGGCGCGGTTCGCGCATGTGCAGAATCCCTCCGAACCGTACCAACTAGAGGAATTTACGGAAAGGTCTCAAGCTGTCTATACATCAGAAGAAGAGCATAACTAAGCCAAATGGCTTTAACCTGGACGAATTTATTGAGAATCTGGCGTCGAGCAAGGATAAAGGTGTAAAGAACCTTACCCTAAAGGAACAGGATATGATTAGCCTCTGTCAGATGACCAAGCATGTTGTGATGAGTCAGTCGGTGTTGTTAGAATTAGAGGGTCCCCTGAAAGTTTGCGGGGATACACATGGACAGTTTAGGGACCTGCTACGCTTGTTCGATCTCTGTGGAAAGCCTGATACCACTAATTTTTTGTTCCTAGGAGACTATGTCGATCGCGGGAAGCAGAGTTTGGAAGTCATCAGTTTATTGTTCGGCTACAAGGTCAAGTACCCAACGACATTCTTCCTCCTGCGAGGCAATCACGAATGCCAGGCTATTACACGAATTTACGGATTTTTTGATGAGTGCAAACGACGGTTTAATGTGAAACTTTGGAAGTGTTTTTTAGATGTTTTCAATTGCCTACCGGTTGCGGCAGTTATTGAAAATCAGATATTCTGCTGTCACGGGGGAATATCACCAGAGTTCTTAAAGAACGATATAAGCAACCTGGAAGACTTAAAGCAAAGAATACGATCCATTCCACGGCCAACCGATGTGCCAGAAGATGGAATACTCTGTGATCTCCTCTGGGCTGATCCCCTGAACCCTGAGGCAATGGACCCAGACGCAGAGGAGCTTCCGCCAATATTTGCAGAGACAGGTTTCGCTCCAAATGAAAGAGGTGTATCCTACGTGTTCAGTCCAGAAATTGTTGATCGGTTTCTTAGTAGATTTGGTTTAGACCTCATGGTACGGGCTCACCAAGTCGTCGAAGATGGCTATGAATTCTTTGCCAACCGTTCATTTGTGACGATATTTTCCGCCCCAAATTACTGTGGTGAATTTGACAACGCCGGTGGAATCTTTTGTCTCAGTCGAACCGTCAGCTACAAGCCAGATACAAACGAAGAGGAAATAGACCTCGAAGGTAGCTTTCAGATACTTTATCCGGAAACTCGCAAAAGGTCCTCAGCAAGGCGTTCTAACAGCATTTTGAGGAAGTGAGCTTTGGATAGCGTTCCCATTTCCCACAGTTTTTAAAATCCGGAGACCCTCTTCATATTATTGTGAGGACATTCTGCTGCGTCTCCAGCGATGGCTAAGTTTGTCATTTCTTGGCTTCCTTCAGCCATTATAAATTCATTTGCGTTTTATTTATTTCCGGCTCATGAATTGGGTGATTATACCCCTTTGCTGCAATCCCTATCGTAGACTTTTATGTATTGAAAACTAAAACGAAGCATAACATAATCAGGTCACAAGGCTGACTCGAAAATGAAAAAAATAATTACACAAAATATCAAAACTTTGAAGGTATAATAACACCAAAGCATCCCATTTTATTACCGCAGGAGAAAATGGGCTTATTTGCTGTGTATGCTCGAGCAAATCTACCTCTCAGCTACTGCCAAAGTAGAGGGTAACTCACATTTTGGTAAAACATCTACCTACTTGTTTGTACTAAGTACGATGGTTTTATTTACTTATCTTCGAGTACACCACTTGTGACAAAGTTTTAACGGACCGTAATGCGAAGTCAGTGTGGTTCATTTGAAAAACTTTTCATTTGAATTCCACGCTCGAATACCTGGACAGAATTTCGGGGTCTGTGGGTCTTGGCAGCAATTGAGGTATGATGACGGGCACATGAGAAGATGAAGAGCTCGCGAAAATCCTGTAAGGTTCTTGATCTGAATCAGTGATTGCGATGCTGCTAGGTCGGAGCTGCTCTACGCGGACATACATGATGACCATTTGCTGCTCACGTTTTAGCTGAATTGGTCTACAAAGCACGCCCAAAAGTTTTACATTTTATTCTCGTCAATATTGGGTTTTCGTAATTTTACGACTTCAAGGAGACCATTTAGACGCGGATGAGATGTGAAGTTTGAGACGTATGCGAAAGAGAACCTCCAAGGCGCTCTCAGTTTACGCAGCTGCTGAACCTTGAACTGATCAGAATGTCAGTCTGATTGGTTTTGATCTCATGTTTTGGATGTCAGTTTATCCAAGGTTAAACTCGTACGATGCTGGAAGCACGTTTAATTGTCGTCCTGGTCAGCAATACTAATCAACAGTTCACAATTACCGATCACAGAGCCAAACAAAAGCTGACCAATAAAGTGGTTGTTCAAAGAGTTTTGATGGCTCATATTGGCAATTCTAATAATTAGCCGAGTACCCGTGGGATAATTTCCATGATGGATAGAAACTGTGAGTAGAAAATTTATTGCTCTGAACGGCAGTTAAAATGAAGTGAAGGCCGAAACAACAAAAGGGTTAGTAAAGTGTCTGCTTCACAAGACGCAATGCCAAGTTTACCAGAGCTACTTCACTAGAAGTTATAGTGACCAAAATTACCGAGCGTCGAATATGGTTTATCCCCTGGATCCCGATGTCCCAAGAACCCAAATATCTGATTAGCTACCCCTACCAACGCTCGATTGGTGCAGACTGCGCCTTGTCAGACTTTGAATACCAGAGGCCAAATCATTCCGGTCTCCAATGTTGGGGATTCGCTCTTGATTGGCATACTATTCACCAACCTGACTGGACCAGAGAGTGAGGGAGTGCCTGCAGACGTCAGGGTGTGAACCACAAGATATTTATCGGGAATGTAGAGTGCAGGCGTGTTGTCTTCAACATTTGTACTGGTTTCTTTTCGCGAGATTGTCTGTATTAGCGTTTTGACTTGCATGCAAATGGTGGTCCAGGAAGGCCAAACGACAGTCTCATGCGTTTGCAGTAAACGGCGTGCCATGCCCCAGCCAATCGCGCCTTGATTGAACTTGCACTGCTGGTCTACGACACCGTTCCTCCGGCAGGGCCGATTATCATTTTATTTAGCAACTGTCTCTTGCAAAAGGCGTTTTGGCAAGGATCTGGTATGAAGTGGGGATCAACAACAGATACACCATGAAACGCGTCTTACGGGAATTAGTGGTAATAGGGGCTATACAGGCCTGGCCTTAGGACACAGGCCCATAGCCTTAGCTGCAGCCCCCGTGTTAACTCTAAACATCGTCTTAACCTTCACTTCACCCCTAATACAAGGAAGCAATAAATTGAACAAGACCTACTTAAATAAATGTAGTAGTGATGTTTATATGGTAAAACAAAGTGACAGAATACCATATCGTTATCGGCTCTTCTACCATTTGCCGACCGTGGACACGCTGGATAGCCGTCAACTGGGCTAACGGGCAGAAACTGTCTTCTCGGACACGGGAATACTAGAGCCTAGATAGAGTAGTCATATTATGAACACAGGTTACCTCTGTGCGAAGAAAATAGCACAGGTGGGAAGTTACTTAGGTTTAGAAGGTTGTTAGAGCACAGAGGAGAAACCCTGGTTATTAAACTACGCATTGGACTTAGATCACTTATTCGGACACGAGCAAGAAAAGCCGATGCCACGACCTAAATGGTTGTCCTATATCTCGGGCAAGAATGTGATGAAATTTTCTGGACTTCGAATATCGTCCTGAGGAAGTAAAATGTATTTCAATATGGTAAAGTGCACGTAATAGGCCTTAGTATCTGTACTTACATTGACTGCAGTAAAATATTGAGAATACTCAAGGCAGCGGGTTGATTTCTCATCTAGCTGGTCAACAAGATGTAATTGTAAAATTCTGAAACGCCAGAAATCGAAGCAGAACGATCAACTGGCTTCCCAAAGCAAACATGCTCCGTTTTGGGTGGCAGAGGCGGCCAAATTCCAGGCCTAAGTCGTTCAAGTAATGATAGCTAAGTGGAGAAACGACAGAAACTGCAGGTAGGTTAATACAGTACTGATGAACTTCGGTTCAAGGAAATGATTATGAACCATCTGCAAGACCTCATCCGCGGACAATCTGTGCCATGTACGAGCGCATGTTTGTTTTTCTGGTCACAGGTAATGGTCAGGGTTATGATTGACTGAATGAAGGTAGAATAAGCCACAAATAATTCTGCATGAATCTACCAGAATTTGATATTGGCTCGCGCCCCACTCGGTCCACGCTGGTTAGCGTCCAT
The DNA here is from genome assembly GCA_017591395.1 of Schistocephalus solidus. Lineage (NCBI taxonomy): Eukaryota > Metazoa > Platyhelminthes > Cestoda > Diphyllobothriidea > Diphyllobothriidae > Schistocephalus > Schistocephalus solidus. The sequence continues at coordinate 52,952 of WEDG01004732.1, read as the reverse complement.
TTTCAGAACATGGTCTCTTGCGAGCAACTAGTTATCCGCAAACCCTGTGCTTACGCTATAAGATCTCCCTTTCTGCAGACTTTATGCAGCCACCCCATCTAGAGTATCTACACACATTGCATGTAGCTGGTTTATGAAAGACACAGAGTTCATGCACCTGGCCGCACAAAGGAAATTACGCCACTTTGAAGCCTAGCGCTTCGAGGCAGAGAATGATATGAAATTCAAATACTTAAGTATTCACTATTCCTGAAGTGTTGTCAGAAATTTCGCTTGATGTCCCTAAGAAGACGCCTTGCAATGTGTCCAAATCATTGGAACACATTAAGATAAGGCACACTGTAGGTGCCTTCCAAGCAGGAATATGTGATATGCGCGAAACCAGCTGTGCCTGTTAGCGCAGGAACGACGATGGTGACAGCAATAGGCCGACGATTTCCACCAAACGCATCAGTTTGCCTTTTGGATACGTCAATGGCAGTTCTTTCTTTGCTTATTAATACAGCAGATGCGCTCTGTCCTGAAATGTAAACCGAAACTAAGAAAAGCCTTTTTGAGTTGCTATGATCATTTACGTGGAATCTTACTAGTACTAACGTGCAGCAAAATCACGTGACATTTCAGTCACGGCAGAAAATCAGCTTTTCGAGGGAGCCCATTTTTGACTGCCTGCAAAAAAACTGCAATCTGTAAAAATGACTAATTAGGTAGTATGCACTTTTAAATTGATTTTAATACCCCATAAATTCGGCTATATTTTACAGAAAACCGGCAAAATATTTTGTTCTTGTACTCGTTTGGTGGCAAACTAGCTCTTCTTTAAATTGTATACTTGAAGAAAATGTCTCTTTCGGTTGAAAAAAACGTTTTTTTTCTATATCCAAGTTTGAAACCAACCTCTCGTTACACGTACGTTCAAGGTTTCCAAACGACATTTTGAAAACACCCTGTCTAAGGAAAATCATACAGTTCTCTACGCTTTTAGGAAGAATTCATATATTATTTAGAATTTGTTTTGCGTTGGATGAGAACGATATCAAATATTGTATAACCAGCGATATGAAGGAATATTTCAGTCACAAGATATCTGATAATTGGAAACCTTCTTAAAGCCTAAATATACCTCTTCCTCAAGGATACAATTCTAAGAAGAGATACTGAAATATTTGGGACTATTATGCACGACAATTGATATTACAATCCTACGTAGGTAATCATGGCATATCTAAAACACATTTAATGAGATAGTTGATAGGAGGAGCCGCCCTAACTGACTCGCGCGCACGCCACCCTGAAGACTTACTCCCACGCTGCACTAGCGATCCACGGACATGCCGTGTGCGCGGTATTCGCGCCGCTGCCGACAGGACCAATCGGCATGCTACCGACTAAAGACCAATATCTGATTGGTCCGATCGCAGTCCGACCTTGAACGTGCTCTTACGTTCTCGGTTTACCTTAAAGATACGCCGGTAGCATACGACAATATACTTCTATTCTTCCACTCTTGCTATTCTCTTCTTCTTTGGGGATTCGATCGAGGTGTTGTTTGAAGGGTGACCATCACGTCTAGTGGCAAGACCATAAATATAGTACATCTACTGTACGTGTGACACACAGTAGGTCAAGAGACGCGTTACTTCAATAAATGCGTCCGATCTCATCATAATTTGGCCGACAGGTGCACGCGAAAGAGCGTGAGGAATACACAGAGGAACACCTCCTCAGAGTAATAAGCCACTATAGCAGATTAGACGCGCTTGGGACTACCGTGAAATGATTAGTCGTGGTTTTGAAGATTGACAGTCGCCGGGTTGCAACTGATACTTGACGCGACGTGTCTGTGAGACACCAGATGCAAGCATGTGTCTGGCACGTGCACGATGACGGCTTACTACTGACCAGTCATTGGTAAATGTGAAGAGATGGTGAGTCTGACCCAATCCGTGATTTCCCCACTACAACTAATTCAAGGTGCCTGTTAACTAGTACAAAACATTAACAGGGATGGCTAGAAGAACTGCCAGTTAAGGGGATAGCACGATTCTAGCGACATTGTGGCTGCAATAGCTACCTTTTAATGTGGCCTTTGTGCCACTCCTGGCTTTTTTAGATTCAGCACCCTCTCATTAAAGCGTGGGGAAATAGGGCCATGGTCATGTATGGCATGCGTGAATAGGCCATCCAGCTTTAGACGCCATGGCTCTGCACTCAGCTCTAGTCGTCTGGACTTCCTCTAGCTATTGGAATATGGCAGGTGGGTGTTGTGAGGCGGAAAACTTTCAAGTTGAACCATAGGTGCAGTATGTCATAGTCACATTGGGGGTGGTGCTCACCGTTTCTCGCAGGATGAGCAAAGGTCGGTTTGTCGGGATATAAACCGAGGACGGCAAGCCCTTGTGCGGTGAATAAACCCACAGGATAAAAATTAGGACGGACGGAGATCTGTCTCACACCCCCGGCCCCCCACGGATGATGCTTAAACCCTTTAAAACAGTGTTATAGCGAGTAAGTATCAAGTAGTGGGAGATGGAGGACTACCGCTCGCATGCTGCTGTGTGCAGCCCTTTTAAAAGGAACTCAGAGAGCCAAGCGGAAAACGAGAAAAAAAGCCGCAAAAGAGAGAAGTTAGAACTTTCCAGTCTCCTGCATAAAATTATGTCACCATGATTAGGGCACATACGGAAACAAAACTGTACAATACCATAACTACTTAAAGTATTTTGAGTAGACATCATAGTTTGGAATCAGCGAGGAGACAATCGAGTCGCCTTTCTAGGAGGTCCATCACAGTTTCGGATTTGCACTGAAGTACCTGGAGGCCCTGTGATGTGAGGACGGCTAGGCAGAGGCAACCATCGCCCAGAAAGTCGTATCCGTAAAGGAGGCTGTGCACTTGGCCGGCAACAGTCCGCCTGGACACACATCTACAACAGGTGATCGATAGAGGCAGTGAAAGCGTTGATATTTGACACGAACCTACTCTTTGAAATTAAAGTAGGTGGGACAAATGGTAAAATATTAATTGAAACGCTGAAATATAGGCTTATTTAGGTGGAATTGTAGATTTGATTATCGTGCAGCCTGACCCAAAGGCATTTTAATGTGTATTTATCCAGTCAGTAAAAACAGGTAAACTCGTTAGAAAATGTTTCTATATCTTTTCTTTTCCTACCAACCGACTGATGACATTTACGCTAAAAGTAGGAAGTCTTCACCATGTAAACTCTCGTAGAGGTGAGGAAAGATTACTACCATTGACCATACTGTCGAAAAAACGTGGGGAAGAGCAGAAAAAACCAGACAGACCGCGCATGGATAAAAAAAGAAGGCCCTAAAATTAGTTTTACGATTGAAAAAAGTTCACTTACTCATAACGACCCGGAAGTGAGGCTTTGTCAGCAGCCGCCGCCACCGCTACCACCGAATCGGATGTCCTTTCTTCGTCCGTGACCCATCGATAGAGGAGCAGCTGTTGGCCGAAAGTACCGATAACAATCTCCGGCCTTCCGTCAAAGTCGAGGTCGCCAACACAGGCACAATTCACGTGATCGAAGTCTGCACTTCCGTGAAGAACAGCCTGGTTATCGGAGCCAAAGTGCTGACAAGTGTACACATTTCTGAAAAGAAAATTATGTCGGGTGGAGGAGGGGTTCGCCGGCAATTTCTCAAACAGCGGCGAACGGAAGACACAGCGACCTAATCCCAGTGAAACTGAACCAAAGAGCAAATCGGACCACTGAGCCTACCACTTCTGCATCTGTATGGGGTACGACGAAGGAAGCATGTGACAGAGCGGTTGCGAAACTGGCATCCACACGGAATGCTTCTATTTACCACTTTCATTACGCCGTCGTCTATCTGTTTCGTCCGTTCAAGGTCCAGTTGGCCATCGTCGAATTGGATGAGTAAAGACCGTCGAGGCCAGGGATCAAAGAGGTGTGCGACAGGCGTTGCTTTAAGGCTCGAAGGCATGTCAACCACCGAGTCCGTTCTCTTCAACTCCGGTCGGATTGGCTCACACCTGACAGCGGTACACGATTGGATAGAACAGCAGAAAGAAAGATTACTTGAGCCATGCTGTTCGAATATCACGACGCACAACGATAACGCGATCCCTCTCGGGGTCCAGGTTGAAACTTCGATGTTTCTTTCCAAATGTGGACTTTAAAGGAGGCCATGCTTCTTCCAGTGCGCTGTGCCTGCGCTAAGGTACCAGCACCTGCGTGAGGCCCGTAGTTGGTTTGACTTCACCTATATCCGGCCGTATTGACTCCGTTTAGTCAATGGAACCCGTCAGATGTGACAAGGAAGGGATCCAGACATTATGTAAACCTAATTTTGAGATAAACCGACTAAACTCACCAGGCAGCGATTGTATTTTTTGAGCACACCAGAGGACAGTATAAGTACTGATTGCTACAAGCGGCAATTTCACGACAGAGGCCTCACGACCCGACCACCAATGGACCCAAGTTTTAGATTGAGAAGACGGGAATGATGCGGGTGTGAAAAAGAAATGTTAGCGGATCAAGCCTGTCACACGGCAAGGCCACAGGAACCATAGCTAAAATTGTTTGTCAGTGCAAAAAACAACAACCATCACCAATGTCACAGGTGGCAGTGACGACCTGCGATGGGGGTGTGGAAGGAGAAGACTTGGACAATATTCCGATGACAAGGTAAAATTAAGAAGACAGGAGAGCCGGTGGCTGATCTCGCTAAAAGACCTCCCTTGATGTGTGCCACGACACGCCTAGTTACACCCGGCTGAGCCAGAGTACGCCCAGATGGGAGGACACACTGGCTATTCCTCAGCCGGCTTCGTACGAAAGTTGAAGCTATAACTCGGACGTGACCACTGCGCTCGGGTCGGCTGCATGAAGCCGCGGATAAGAGCTCAACACCAAACAAGATCACGGTAGAATGAAAGTCTGATGCAGATGGGTACGTGATAATCCTGTCAGTTGGTCGATGTAACTGCTCGTTGGGCGGTTAGGGGCTTAATATACACCCACCCTCTGTGATATACTACCATATGGTTGTTAATTAATTCGTTTAGATAGCATGATATGTTTCATGAAGCGGGCCTCGTTCACATAATCCCTTTTCCCCCTTTCACGTCTTACAGGTCATTTTGGCACCAGAATACGTCTGATTCCTAGTTATTCCAACGCCAATATGTAAAAGTTAGCAATCCTATCTTATAGTAGGCGATTCGTTCCATGCTATGCGATTCTTTCCAATTCCATGCACGACGGGTTTTGTGGTTTCTGTCAGGTCCTATGACAATCAGAAGCTTCGGAGTGTGCTTCATCATGTTTATAACAATATTATCCACACATTATACAGTAGGACTGCTAAATCTGGCGCGCACAGAAATCCACCGATGTAGGAGTAGCTAAGAATGAAATCCATGCTGGACCCACAACTACACGAATAGGGAAAAAAACGGGCTACATGGATAGGGCCTGCAAGCAGCCTATAAAGCTATCGGAACGACATAAACATAAACTATAAAACAACATATTTCAGAGGGAGTAAATATAAGCCCCGCCTACGGACCAAGGCGACTTAAATTGTAGACTTCCCGACAGTAACGACTTTGAAATGCAAAATACATCAGCAGAAATGCTAACCCCCTACTGACTAGGTATGCATAGTATTCGCTGATTATATGAACTCAGAGGGAGTTTCTATTCCGCTGGAAAAGACGAGAGTCAAGTTTCGATTGTACCTTATCAGAGGGGATAAGTGACCTTGCATGATCTTTCAATCAGTATCGTAGCAAACCCTCTATTATCTACGGTCTTCTTGACTCTGTCTTGATACCAGGCTCAGATGGGGAGGGAAGTAGAACAGAGTGAGGTAGACACAGTGCAAGTTTACTCTCACTATAATCCAGCGCAAGTCAACGACCCTGCTTCACCCTGCTGTGAAGCATACGGTGGACATAGTCGAAATCGACTTTCGAACTGTCGTATCGTAGCAAACTTAATATTGAAGTATTTATGGTCCTTCTCAAAAGTCGTCTTTAAAACTTGGTAAGTTATCGAGAGCATTGAGTTAACTTCTGCAAAGTCACCTACTTAAATAGGACTGAAAAGAGCGTTAACGGAAAAAGTAAATAAAACACATTACTCACTGGTAGACAACAGCCGGTTCAAATCCCGAACAGACAAGCAGACTGAACTCTTCGGGTGTTCCTGCAGAGAACGGAGGTTCCACGGTCTCGCCTAAACAAACCCAAAAGAAAGTGTGAGGCCTGACTCCATCTTTTATGATGATGGATTCGAGGGAGGGTCCAAAATGTCAGGCTAATGAAGACCTTGTTCCAGTGATCGTGTTAACTTCTTCGATCTACGTGCGTTCGATTTTTAGTGGAGTTAACCCCACGCTCTAACCAGCAGAGCTACGAAGCCCCACACCCTATGAATTAACTGCGCCTGGTGGTCATCTGGTGGGTTCTAGATTGACAGTCTAAAAAATCCTGCTTTGCCAGTCAGCTTACTTTATCAGAATTGGCAGATTCTATACGCTGCAGTAGGCTGGACGTATAAGTTGATCCGAGTGTGATTAAACTCACGGCTTCCGATGGGGCCTCGTAGCTCAGGTGTTAAGATCGTTGGCGGTGCTGACGCCTTCCCTTTGCTGGTGTGGGTTCGGATCCTCACGGAGACTGCTGCGTCTTTCACAATTTGCTCAAATGAACTATAAAAAGCTGCCAAGAACCATAGTAAACGCAGGTTGTTAATGGTTAACATTTCCCGACTTATAATTGGGGGCTACAGTTTCAGTGGATACGGATGCGTTTGTAGATGGCTGACACTCAGAACAGATTCAAGACAGGCAGGCATTGACCAAGCACACACTCCTCGGCACGCTATTGGCTTTTCAGGAACCCAAGCCCCATCAGAATCAGGCAGATTGTCACCCAGAGACGTGGGTTCTCAGAGAGTTCTGTTCCCTTTGAACGAGTGACGGCACAACCAACGATCTAAATGAGGGAGTTGATTTAAATTAGACGCCATTCGGAGCGCAGCTATCATCTGTGACTGTTTGTATCACATGGATCTCAACGGCCAAATCCTTACCACGGCCCCCGACTAGCAGAGAAAGCGAAATAACAGTAACCTGAGTGCTGTTGACTGACTCGATTATGTACGCGTATGTGAGATACGAGCCACTAACTTCCCCCGTGTGAAAACGTAGCATTTTGTGGAGCAGCTCATGTGTAGCACGCGTAGACGGGTTGTTTAACTTTTTCAGCCCACGTCTGAGGAGAAAATGCGACAGATGTTTTTCAAGCCACTAAACTAATTCATGCGCAAGTCGCCGCCATGCGCAAAACCCGCTTAGGGCACACGGTGTGCATCGCCTTTGGCACAACGGTCAAACTTAGAGAGCGTGCGGTCCTTTTAAGGCCGATCCGGCTCCCTGGCTCTGCCACTGGTTGTTTGTCAGATCCGAGAGTCAACCTTCGAGTTCATGGTTTTGGTTTTTTCTCGGGCACTTGTCAATTTGTCAGGGAGGCAACGGAATTCGCTTTCAAACTTCAAGCTACAGATACGCCCTTCCCGGGGGAAATGTGATACTTAGGACGCGTGGTTTCACTGCTATCAGCCACTTTTTGGAGGCATCCAAAAGAGCTCACCAGCAGCTGGAATGGGCCTTGGAATATTATTAGTATCAGCCTTGAAGACCATCAGTCAAGTGTCAAGTCGCAGTGGAATCCAGTTTCAATATTGTAAGGGGTTTTGGTGTGAATCTGAGGAAATAATAATATGGTGGTATGCTATTTATAGCTCATTTACAGTCTTCAGTCAGCGGATCTGAACTCAGAACTCGAAGTTTTCCTCTGGCTGCAGAGTTTGTGATTTAACTTAACCAGTTGAGTCATAAACCCACGTTTCATTGACTGTGATTCGTGGGATTTCTTTAGAGGTCAAGTTGAGTTGGGCGAGGCCACCAATGTGGTCAGAACGGCATGCGAGACTCCCCCCCATTTCAAAATTACCTGGGGGACCCTAAACCGAGCCTCGAAGACCAAACGGACCAGACGTATTCCAGAGGGCGGGGGGTGGAGGAACATTACCCACCCATTAATTCGATAAAAGCAAGAATTGAAAAAGATAAAATGATACCTTGCGAGCCCAGGGGGTGCGGAGAAGGCTCAGGGAACTGCTTGAACAGCTTGACGCAAGTGATAGGTGAGTCGTGAGACCCCGAAAAGAAGTGCAGCAACACTGAAATAGAGAAGAATTCAATACGTTTTAAGAGTAGGAGAGAGGGAGAGAGAGATAATAGGGTACAGTACCTCCTCTGTTACGGGACGCACTCGTCCCGTTCTGTCTCTCTCGAGCTGACACACAGCGGCTAGTAGTATAGGCAGTAGAACATTACTAGCTGAGAGAGAGAGAAAGGGCCCCCCAAGGCAGAATGGGGCGAGTGAGTCCCGTAACCGGGTAGTGAGCGGCTGTCCACCAATGTGCATATTCTCAAGCTAAACCCGCAAGACCAAGAGACCGTGGCTCAATGGTTAGAGCGTCGGACTTCTAATCAACTGGTCGCGGGTTCGAGCTTCGGGTGACGCAACACCAGGGTTTTGGGTACAGCTGGCTGATGACGGCTAATAAGCTAGAAACGGCCATTGCAGTTTCCCTGGTTTGTGTCGGTAGTGTTTTAGCACGTCAAATTTAGCATAGTGGTGAATGTGCCGTGAGGATGGAGTCCGCCCAGTGTCGGCCTCACACACTCTTTCTCCTCACTCTCCGAAGCACCAGTCCGAGTCGGTCAACCAACTAGGGATGGAATCGGGTGCGATGGTCAACACGGCCCTCAAAGTGCGACAACGCTACAGTCGTTTCGCTCTGGAGCATCTACAGCGTAGCCCAATATGGAGGCATGCATAAAAAACAGACGGCTCCAGAATTCTGATCCGGACACCCTTGCTCCGCCCCCCCCCCCACATACGCTAGCACCAAAGTAAGTCAACTTTCAGCATCGTACCGGGCTTGCTGATGTCCGTCATGCCCACGCCGAACCAGCCATCGATGCAGCCAAAAGCCGACAGTCTCACAGGCGGATCGGTTTTCAGCATCACAAAGTCCATGTAGGTGACCCTTAAAAAAGTAACAAAGAACGACTACACTAAGGCAAGAGTGCGCGCACGGGCAGGTGAAATTCCTAGGAGACGTACATGGAGGCGGAGACACACTTGAGCTCGGGGAAGAGGGAGACAGCGGATGCACTATCAAGCTCTCCATACACCTTATTCACCAGATGAGAGGCCTGGCGACCGAGGGTTGCAGAATCAGAAGCCTCCGTGGACTTGAGGCCATCGTTACTGGAGACCGAGTCGGTAACGGACTGATCCGGCGGACTGCTGGACAGCACTAGCGGATCCTGGGGGCCCAAATCGGTCTGAGCAAGAAGGATTGCGGTGGGGGAGAGGGTGAGAGTATTACTGAAGCCGGCAGTGAGGAATGATTGAATGGGGAGCGCTTAAGCAACCGACATCATGGTTTTCAAGAAACAGTCTACATGAACTCGGCCATGGCATTGGAGTCGTTCGTTGTCAATTGTATGAAAAATGTCGGATATGTCAGTTGCGAAACTGCGGTCAGTGCACGCTGCTCCCCCAGCAAATTTTGAAAGGCAAGGGAGTTTAAAACTAGTCTTGGCCATGCCTTGCCTACGTACAATCGGAAGACCACCACACTCGATTGTTTTACAGTAAGCTCTCACTTGGCAGGCAAAAACATTGGATACATTACCTTGCAACTTCTGCAATCTCCAAGTCGAGCATAAACCTGGATGGATGAAGGCAGTGGACCGCTCGTTGGCCCAGAGGAAGTAGGAGAATGACAGGGATTTCCACAAGCCAGGAAAAACGCCCACTGAGGTTTCTTCGTACTCGGCGAAATATAACTAAAATAAAAATACGTTTAACCGCCTACTATTTACATTTAAGTAACGGCCATTGATGGTAACTCACTAAGAGTGCGCTGCCTGAAGGGGGACATGTGTAAGCTCAGAGAAGCAGAGGCAGCACTCGGGGAGGTTTTCCTGGGTATCCGCACCGTAAATATTGAAGAAACTTTGACCCTCCTCCTAAAGTTCACACATCGACAAGCAAGCGTGTCTTGCCTTTACAAATCCTACGCCTGCCAGGTATTCCTCGCTTGTGTAATCGTACAGAGCACGAATGCAAACAATGTCCGCAACTGCGAAAAGAACAGACAACAGTGAGGCCAAAGCAGGCCGCCCACCTACTGGGAAGATAAACAAAGTCAATGGGTTTGTTCATTGGTTTCAGGCAACCGCCATCGGATGTGAAGGAGTAAACATTGCAACGTTGTTTTGTGGAAGAGTACTCCGTGGCTAAAAAGCGCGGTTAGGCGAAAATAGATGACAGCGAAGAAGATCTACCAGAGAGAAGACAGGCTGCGATTATATCATATTTGCCAGATGGGCTCTCCATCCTTCCGGAGGGACGCGAGGGAAGAACGGTGAGACTGTAGATGCTGCTCTGACCAAGAGTGGGGAAGAAAGCGAGCTCTTTGTAGTGCGAAAAATCTAGGAGTCTCGAGGCATCCAGCAGTGGGCTGGTCGGTGGAGATATTTGAAAGGCCTTCATACGTGTAACGGCTGAAAGAACAGAAGAACAAAGTCAAAAAGGAATATGTCCGAAGAGACGAGGTGCCTTTCGAAGACCTCCGACTTATTTGACAAGAGGGCAGGAGCACAATAGCCTGGTCCCAGAAGAAAGGCACGAAGCCGCCCGCCTGTCTTACGTGAACCGTAGCAATAAGGGTATTGTGGGTGGGGCAAAAAATGCATGGGAAAGTCGCCAGATAAAGTAAAAATCGTAAATTGTAAGTAAGCATGAACTTTGAATGAGGTGAAGGCAACCCGTAGAATATGAAACAGGCAAACAAGTCCTCCAATTAGTAGAATGAGCATGAAAGGACTGTGCCCATTGGAAGAAAATAAAACCAACCTTAAGAGCGGAAGTGGGAGCCAATGGGAAAGGAAGAACTCGGGAAGCGCCCAAATTAAAATCGTCAAAATGGAAAGCGGCGAATGCAAATTGAACAACCCAGAAACACTGTAAATAGGTAAAAACAAACTGGAAGCGTGGTAAGAATGTATGTAAAATTAAATTCCCATGCATAGCAATCCGACATAGTTTAAGGTGAAAGGGAGTGGACAAACATGGGAAACCGAAAAGAAGGGAAGCGGAACGGAAGGACTAGCCTCAGTAAAGGGGACAGGAAAATTCGGGGCATAAGTAGGGAGAAAGGAAAGGGAAGGTAAAAGTGTGTGATTTGCGAATATAAGTAAAAGGAAAATGAAAAAGCACAGATTATGTATCGGATGCGGTACATAAATTCATGTAAAAAAAATAAAGGATGATCTAAGGACATGTAGTACCTCAAACGCATTACTGTAAATCTTCCATAAATTAAATGTTCTTTAACGGCATTTTAGGAATCCAGAGCGAAGAAGCAAAAGAAGGAGAGGACCACAGGGGAAAACGGAAGCGGAAGAAGTAGTGAAGGTAATTGAATCCAACCAGGATTGTGAAGTACCTGCAGGAAGAGAGACTGCTTTCCACGCAACTGCAGTGCGAATGCAAAAAGAGTACGACGCAGCAGGCCTCTGCAGAGCATACAGACGGCTTCTTATTTAAATGAAATCGCTGCATACGGAAGAAGACCATGAGAACCGTTACCATTTTAGTAGGGAGTAAAGTAACACTGGGCAAGATAATGAAAATGGTATAATCGTTACGTAGAAGGCGTTCGAGCCAAGCGCTGCGCCGCTGTAATGGGAGTACCTCACAACACAACAAAGCAATTGTATGCAATTTGCCTGAGCGTGTCAACCAATGCACTGATGTAGAAGTTCAGGTGGATGAGACAATGATAACAAGGTGCAAGAATAATAAAGGCAGGAAAATAAAAAAATACTGAGTAGTAGGAATGCATCAAACCTCTATAACGAAGGCCTTCTTCGAACAAGTAAATAACCGCAACTGGCCGGCACAGAAGGCAGTGATAACAAATTGGGTTGCAACAGAAAGTGTCATGGTAATGGAAAGTCTACTGCCAGCTGTCCGAGGAGGGCTATCAACATCTCACAGTTAACCACAGTAAGAACTTTGTACACCCTCAGACGAGTATGCATACCAATGCCGTGGCAGGTTACTGGAGCAGACTTAAACGGAAGCTCTCCGAAACGGATCAAGCATCAGGAAGGGCTGTCTGGGCCCACCTGGATGAAGTGTAGTACCGTTTGTGGTATGGACGAAAATGTGACAATTTATATCATGCCTGGATTCAAATTTGTTGGCTAAATAGCAAACGCCTATCCTTTGAGAAGAGAAAATATCTTTAAAACGAAATCCAAGAAAGAAAGTGAAAAGAAATCGCAGATGGACACTATGGACGTTGATGACTTGTAAGTCGGACGAAGCAGAGACACCTACGCTGAAAGGCTATGAAGATAGTGACGAAGGCAACGTTACTTAATACCGCAATGACAGGAACGCAATAAAAAGACTTTGTATTCCCTCCCCAATCCCTAGGTTATAAGATAATTTATGTCAAGAGTTGGGAAGTAAAGGAGTAAACTGTAAGCAAAAGATACGAAAATTGTACGAGGAAAAAGCAGGAGAAACCAACGAATCCTGCCAATAAGCAGAGATGCTGCAGGGGTAATTAAGAATCCAAGAAGGTAAAACGGGAAAACGGACACCAAGATGTATCCTATGCGTAAAAAAAGGCGAAGTATCATTGTTCGCAGAAATATATTGGGAGAAAACGAACCGAATTAGTAATTTAATGAGACTAGCATGCGAACTCGCTGGAGCCTAGACGGCAAAACTCCTAGTTAAAAAAGAAATGTCGTAACCGGAGGCACAGTTTAGAAATACAAAAGGAAACAGGAAATTTAGGACGAAGAAATAAGCAGAGCAAAGCGTCTGTTCGCTGTGTTTAGAAGGTTGGAAAGCACTGGAATAACTGCTGAGTGGAAAAGGAGAAGAGGCCGTAGAAAGATGAACAAGGTAAACAAGAGGTAAGGAAAATAAACATACATTGGTAGTGAATGACGTAAAGAAGGTAAACAAGCTCAAACTACGGACATTGGGAAGAAGTAAAGTTCAACTGAAAGGGTTGCCAGCAAAAGTAAGGAACTGGAAAGCAGATCAGTAAGCACTCCTAACCTTACCATAACACTAAGCCAAAACTCGAACCCTTAACATAACCGTTAACCAGGCTTGACCAGTAAGCTAACGCCAACCCTATTCCTAATGATAAAACTGACCCTTAAATGAAGGCTACACCTAAAAGTAAACCTAATCGCAACCGTAGCCTCAGTAGAAAAACCAAACCCTAAAACTAAATTTAAACGTAAAGTATACTAGCCATATAGTAAATTCATTTGTGAACGCTAACCTAAAAGTTAACTTCAACCAGTAGCGTTACACTAAACCCAAACCTAAAAGTAAGCCTAAACCCTAACTTAATCCTAAACCAAACCTAAGCATTAAGCACAAAGTAACACATATTCATAATCATACAACTAACCCTCAAGTTAGGAATAAACATCAAAAAGGAAACTTAAACTTAACCGTAACTTCAATTAAAAAACCTAACCCTATAAGTTAATTTACGAGTAAATCTAAGCGTAAAGCAATGACAACCTTAATTATGAAGCCTGTGCGAAACATAAACCTAAAACTAACCATAACCATAACCTCAATCGTAAAGTTAACCCAAACTAAGAACAAAACTAAACCGTTAACTTAAACCTAAAAGGTAATCGAAACCGAAAACGTAACCCTAATCCTTACCCGAACCGTAAACCTATAGTTGAGCCTAATTTAATCCTAACTGTCCTACAAACCTCAACCCCAATTTTAACCACCTTTAAACTAACTCTATCCGTAACTCTAAACAAAACCGTAACCATAGCCAAAACTAATCCCTAACCCTTAAATGTAATCCTAACCTGAACTTAATCCCAACCCTTACCTTTAAACTAAACCTAACCCTAAAGCTGTCCCTAAACTTTACCCTAATCGTAACCTTAAACGTAACCCTAACTCTTAATCCTAACCACAACGCTAACCCTAACATAAAACCTTATCCTTAACTTAACCCTAACCTTAAACCTAAACCCAACCTTAACGCTAACCTGAACCCTAACCTTAAACGGTGACACAAACCATAACACCAGCGGTGAATTAAACCCTAAGCAGAAAAGAAATAACATAACTTGTCACAACAAGAAGAACAAAACTGAAGCTGAAGCCTAAACTTACTGCAACCACGAAAGTATACCTAACTCAAGGATCGCAATAGTGAAAGCCTAACCGTGAACACACAGTCAACTCTAACCGTATTAGTAAAACTAATCCTATAATCAAACTCAAGTCCAAGAAAACATGAAACCAACACAAACCTTTAAACCAAAACTAACCCAAATCCTAACCTTGCAAATAAACTTAACGCACAAGCAGCCCAAATCCCAACCACTTAAACGCACACAATTTATCCCTAAACCTAGCCTCAACCCTAACCTTAAACCTTAACTTAACATCAACGCTAACCCTAAACAAAACTCGAAACTTAAACTTTACCCTCAAACTAATGCATACCCTACCCTTAACCCCGATTCCTACCCTTAACCCTAGTTCTAACGATAACCATAATATTAACCATAAACCCAACCTAACACAAAACTAAATCAAACCCTTACCTTAAACTTAAACCTAACACTAACCCAAAACGTAACTCTAAATGTAAACCTAACCTCAACCCTAACCATAACCCCGACGCTTACCCTAAATATAACCCTAAAACTAATGCTAACCCTAACCTTAACGATAACCCTAACAATAACCATAAAGCTTATCTTAACGACAGCCTTAATCTTAACCCTAAACCAAACCTAACACGAAACTAAAGGCTAACCCTTTACTTAAACTTAAACCTAACACTAACGCTAACCCAAAACTTAACCCTAACGGTGAAACTAACCCTAACCTTAACCCTAATGCTAACTCAAACATTAAACCTAACGGTGCAACTAACCCTAAATCTAACACTAACCTTAATCCTCACGCTTACCCGAACCTTAATCCTAAACTAAAACCTAACCCTAGCCTTAACCGGAAACATAACCTTAACCCCAACCCTAACCTTAACAGTAAGCCTGACCCTAACCCAAACTTTACCTCAACCCTAACGCAAACCTTAACCGTAAGCAGAAGCCTAACCGTAGACCTAACCCCAACCACAAACGATTTCCCCAATCATAACCCTAGCACCGGCGTTGACGTAAACCCTAAGATGAAAAGAATTAATTTACCTTACCACATACGGAAAAAATTAAAGCCTAAAATTACACCAACCAGAAAAGAATATCTAAGCAGAAGATTGCAGTCATGAAAGCCTAACCCTGAAAACGTAGCCAACTCCAACCCTAGAAACAACCCTAATTCCAAGAAATCATGAAACCAACACAGACCTGTAAAACAAAACTAAACCCAAATCCTAACCTTGCAAATAAACGTAACGCACAAGCATCCCAAATCCCAACCACGGAAACAGGTGGAAACGCCGTAGTTGCAAACGCTCGTAATCCAAGGGAAAAAGATATTGTGGAAAAAAGGGTGAATAAGAATCAGCGAAAGCAACACACAGGCCATGTAAAACGAAAATTTTCTCTAACAACCGCACAAAACCCAAGCACAAACCAAAACGCCATTTCAAATCTCTACCACCCCACAAAACGAAGAACACTAGTATGATCGGACTTAACAGAAGGCATTCAGAGGACGGATGTAGACTAAACGTTAGCATGCAATGTCACCGGTCCAAGCTACTGAGCTTGTGGAAAGGAAGTTGTTATCTGGTTATGGAGCATAATGTCCGGAGAAGGGAATAGAGAGAAGGAAGGGGGCGCAGTGTGGGTAGTTAAGAGTATCCCGCAAACCATCCACTGCAAGGATAGTCTAACCCCTATACAAACGGAGACGCGGTTCCAACCGTTAACACCCCATGAAATGAGGAAAACTAGACAAGCGACACGAACGCACGACCTAACATAACAGAAAGTAGTCAAAGAGCAGTTGCAGAGTTAGCGTAAAAGTACAATGACACTTGGCCAAACACCAAGGCTTATGTAAAGGGAGCTGTTATCTGGTTGCCGAACCTAATGGCGGGAGGAGGTTAAGAAATGGAAAAGGGACGAGTGGAGAAATAATGGTAGGTAGAGGCACCCAACAAGCCGTTCGACGCATAACCGCTGCAAAGGAACTACACCCCCCCCACCTAGCAGCGTCTCTACGCAAATAAAGACACTGTCCCAAACCCTACCACCCCGCAGAACATGGAAAATAAGCTAATCGAGCAGACCTAATGAACGCATACCGTAGCGGGAAGCCAAACGGCAGCTGCACTAATCCTACCCCAGCATTCTCAACGGCACATGAGCCTAACCGAATATGGCCACCAAAGAATGCCACGTTACAGCCTAGAGACTGATCAATCTAAATCACATTTCTGGGCAGATGCTGGTGAGGAAAAGAATGAAATTAGACAAAACATCCTCAGGTGTGCTCCGAAAGTTCATGTTAAAATAAGACTAAGAATTAGCATTTAAACTGGTTGAACTGCGGCTACCCAACTCAGATATCTCGTCCGGCGTCCGTGTGCATAACCTTTCCACTAAACCCTTAATCAGCGTACAACTTGCAGTCCTTGAACGCAGAGACACTATCGAAACAGCAGACTCCGCACCCACAGTATTCAATGCTGCCTTTGAAACCGTTCTTCAACTAACAAGGGCAGCGGAAGAGACGAAAGGTTTGATCCGTCACCAAACCTCTTCCTTGCGCATGCGACACAGAAGATGCGAGGCACTTAGTAAAGAACAGCCAACACTAAAGGGTCTAAAAGAGGATACACATAATTACCCTGCCACCTGATAAATGTTATCCCACAGTAATGCTCAAAAATCAGATTACCAGAACAAGGCAGGGGACCTACACGATGACTAACAGTCTTATAAATTATATCGTGCCAATGAAATGAAAAAACTTGTCACTCAGGTAAAAAAACGTAAAAAAAGCCGGAGGCAAAATGGCAATTACAGCCATCGACTGGTTCTCCATGAAAACCACTAACTCCGTTACAGCTCGTTTTTACGGTCTGCCGAAGGTAGATAAGGCAAATGTAGCACTCAGGCCCCTAGTTTCATTTCATGGCACTCCAACATATGGTTTGGCAAAGTGGATGTTCGGTCGTCTTAGGTTTCTGGCAGAAGGCTCACCCACAACAGTGGCTTCTGTGAATCAATTCCTTGAACGCATAAAACAGCTAAAATTCGAACCAGACGAATCCATGGCATCCTTTGATGTCGTTTTAATCTTCACCTCCATTCCGCAACATCTAGCGATAGACAACTATAAGAGAATAAGAGAAGCAAGCCCCGGAAGTCCAAACATTTGCTCAGGCTTCTACGATACTGCCTAAACACGTATTTCATAGTTTGGTGGACAACTGGCCTGATTGCTGAAGTAGTCGTGCAATGGTTAACACAGTTGGTGTTCACCGAGTATCAACCAAAGTTCTGGGCTCGTTAGGTTTAGGACACCTTCGTCATTATCAAAACAACCCACATTGAGCACCTCAAGGAATGGCTGAACTCGGCATGTCCAAATACCTAGTTCACGATGGAAGGCGAAACAAACAACGAACTCCCCTTCCTCGACATGCTTGCGTGTCGGTGTGCAAATGAAAAACCATAATACTGTGTTTGAAAAATCCACCGTCAGGAAGTAGATACTACGCTTTAACAGCGATAACTCTCTGTGTCACAAACCCTGCTGTATCCGAACTCTATTCAAGAGACGAAATCCATTACAGCACATCAGCAGACTATACCCTCAGAACCGCCTAGGGGCTAATGGAAAACCTAACCATTTCATGGAGAAAAGCAGCCACCAAGCGAACAGCAGCCTGATGTCTGGAGCGCCATTTCCTACACTAGAGGAGTCTAAGAGGTGATTTCTCGAGTAGACATAGCCCACCGACCCAAAGGAACAATTCATTGACGTTTGATGAAACCCAAGGACACGGTGCCACTCACAGAAACCTCAGCAGTTGTCTACAAAATATGCTGTAACGAGGGGAACCACAATTATGCTGAGGAAACCGCGCGGAAACTGCAGGCCAGCCTACAGGAGCTTAACTCTGCAGCTCGGAGGCTAGACACAAACTCTCGGCTTGCAATGCACTTTAGAGAAACTGGTCACACTTTCGATTTTCAGAAAACCATGGTAGGCCAGGAAAACTCTAAGACGGAAAGGCTAATGCTTGAGGTGTGGTATTCAGATACCAACTACATTAATAGGCGTCTTGACCTTCCTGCTGCTTATGAAATCTTGCGTCCCTACGTACACGAAGCTCAGGACAAGACGATCACACGCAACTCAAGTCTTTTCAGATTGGTGTACGCACTTGTACTTGATTCGGCTGTAATCATGCCTACTCTACTCGGCTTCCGTGTTGTCACGGATTGTACCCCTCTACGCACGAAGATTCGCGACCACGGATTCGGATAGTTCAACCCACTCTTTTCAACAACGACGGAGGCCAAATACCGAGGGTCCAAGAATCACTTCCGTGTCTTGACGAACTGTGTTAAGCCAAATTTTGAGCTGACCCCTTCTTCATAACTCCGATTGGGTAGCGGGGCCGGATCAAGGGCAGCAACATTGAGTTCGTCAGGTTGATGACGAAAAATGCACCCCAACCATCTCAGTAGTCTCTGTTGGATAGCCTGGAATATTCTTGAGATGTTATCACAGCGAGTGCGGATTGTCTCATTGGAGATACAGTCGGCAGCACTAGAGGATGTATCACCGAAAATTATCGCCAAGATCAAGACCTATTATAGCTCAACCAATACGCGAATTTTGGTCCATAATAATCTTTCACAACCATTCGGTATTCGTTCTGGTGTTTGACAAGGTTGTATCTTGTCACCCATTCGGTTGAACTAAGTTATAGACTGGATTCTTGGAAAGGCCCTGCATGAAGAGGACGGCATTGAGCTTGCAACCGGACGCCTGCTGACTGATCTTGACTACGCCGATGATATCGTCGTACTAGCTTTTAAGTTTTCGTGATCTGCGGTCTATGGTGTCGCGGGTGAATGAGGTCGCAAAGTCAGTCGGTTTGTCCATAAGCGCGGAGAAGACCAGCGTTTTCAAGCTGCATCCCTGTTTAGGAGAAGCCAACGCCGAGATTGATGGCTGTTAACTTGAAGAGGTAGACAGTTTCAATTACTTCGGGCGAGGCTGCTGCCGAATGGACAGAGTAAGGGTGACACTATTTTCTCAATCTATGCTGCTCGTCGGGTTTGCTCGAACCTTAGAAAGGGCCATATGGACACGACTTGACGTTTTTATCGCCACGAAGATTCGCATGTGCCATGCATCCGCCTGCCTGTCCTTCTCTATGACCGTCAATGCTCGGCTGCACGCGTGGAAAATGAGCGAAAAGTAGGGGTATTTAACTACCACTGTTTGAAGACCATTCTCCGAAAGAAGTACACCGACTTCGCGAAAAGATCGTAAGGATATCCCAAGCTATCTAAGCCATTCTTCGCCGCCCAACTCACGAGCACCGTGGTACTGCCCTTGATCCGGCCTCACTACCTAATTGGAGCGTCGAAGAGGGGGTCAGCTCAAAACTTGGCTCGACATAGTTCGTCAAAACATAGAAGTTGTTCTTGAACCTTCGGCATCCGTTGTTAGCGAAGAGAATGGACTGAGCTTTCGAGATCTACTACCAAGTATCGTCACGCGTGGAGAGGCACAATACATGAAATCATCGAGGCCAGCTAGATCAGGTACGATCACAGCCGTAACAAGTACAAGAAGTCGGTGAACTTTACTCGGATGATGGCCTTTAAGCCCTGGTGGTCAAATACCACCAGTTTTAGTTCATCTTCCACGCGTACAATCCAGCATTTACAGATCATACGGATGCCCGGTACACACGAAACGTCGTGCGGATGGAGAAGTCGCAGCGGGTCGATCAAAATTTTCGAAGACTTGAAAAAACTTGACGAAGAAGGGTTACCTGTTAGTCAAGCTGATGGCTATCCAGCGCGCCCACGTGTGGCGGTTAGTGGAACGGCCTTCAGCGGTTAGTTGAGAAATAAGCAACCTGTCGGCACTGGCGAATAAGCATTCGTAGACACGCAACGACAGCGCTACTAGGGTGCAGAGGGTTGAGGTCTGGCACGCTGACTGCCTTATAAAGTGCCGCAAATCCCGATGATGGCACTGTGGCATGGGACAATAAACTGAAATTTTAAAAAAACAAATCCGTGTGTACCGTGCATCCGTACGGTTGGTACCCCTTTAGGGTCTTGAATGCTGTGCTCTGCACGTGGAAAATGAGCGAAGACTGCAGGTATGTGACCACCGCTACCTGGGAAAATTCTTCGAATTCGGTGCGCCAAACTGGTCCTAAATAAGGTAGTCCGCATTCGCTGCATTAGTATTGCCACCCAAGAAAGACGACTGAAGTAGTTTGGGCACGTTCTCCGTCATCCGCCTTTAGAGCCGACGCCACTGCCCACACCGGAAGCAGGGAGGAGGCGACCAACCTTAGACCTTGCTTGACACGGATCGTCAAGACATGGAAGTGGTTCTTGGATTTCCGGTATCCCTAACTGGAGGAGAGAATGAATTGAACTGTCTAGGTCTGCTGCCGCGGATCGTAAAAAATGGAGAGGTACAATCCATGACATTATCGAGGGCGGCTAGATGGCAGCCGTAGCAAGTACAAGTCGAGAGACAATGTCGTTCTTGCTCTGTCCATTCGGCAATAGCATGAACTCGAGGTATTTACAAATGTTTACTTCAAACTGACAGCCATTAATCTTGAGAGGCGCCTTCCCCTGGTCCGGGATGAAGCTTTACAAGAATTTCATCTATCTTGCGTTTATGGATAAACCGAGCGATTTTGGGATTTCATTCAACGGTTTAAGGACCAAAGTTTGAAGCTAGCAGGGCGATATTACCAACATAGTCCAGATCATTGAACTATCTCTGGGTGCAACTGAACACCGTCAACTTCGTGTAGGGCCATCCCGATATTTTAGTCAATGGCGCAGTTGAAAATGAGCAAACCCCAGACGGGAGAGTTTAGGTCTGGAACACCAATAGTCATGTAAGATGCCGCAAAGCCCGACGACGGCAGGATGACAAGTCAACCGTGGACAATCATTTAATAATTAAGTTTGCCATACTGTCTTGTGAGAGGAAGCAACCCCGAATAAACTATCAGGGTCATTGGTTGGAAACATGTTCGCCAAAGGATTAGAGTAGTTAAAGGTGATGAATTTGAGTTGGACGGATAAAGCAATACTTTATTAGGACATCACAAAAATCACTACAGTTCGCTGCAAACTGCTGCTTGGGATTGCAGGTGATGCACAGATAAATGAGACCTAGCGACCCCCTATTTTCTATCTTCAGTTATAACTGAAAAGAGCAAACACAGTCGGATCAGGCAGTACAACATACATGGCACAGTTGTAGTTCTCAAATAAGAGGATGAAGGTAAAACACAAAAACTAACGTTTCAGCACACAATATTTGAGGGTCAGTAGTCTATAGTCTCTAGCTCAAGGGTCACATGTGACCCTAGGAAAGGACGAAAATACTGGGTAGTAGGAATGCATGACACCTCTATAAATAAGGCCCTCTTCAAACAAGTAAATAAACACAACTGGTCGGCACTAAAGGCGGTGATAACAAAATGGGTTGCTAACGAAAGTGTCATAGTAATGGACGAGTGGAAATCCTACTGCCGGCTACCCTAGGAGGGCTGCCAACATCTCACAGTTAAACCCATTAAGAACTGTGTAAACCCTCAGATGGGTATGCATACCAATGCCATAGAAGGTTACTGGAGCAGACGTAGGCGGAAACTCTCCAAAACGGGTCAAGCGTCGGGAAGAGCTGTCTGGGCCCACTTGGGTGAAGTGCAGTACCATTTGTGGTATGGACTAAAATGTGACAATTTATATCATGCCCGGGTTACATTTGTTGGCCACATAGCGAACACCTATCCTTTGAGAACAAGATAAAACGCCCATAAAACGAAACCAAAAAAGAAAATGAGGTTAAATTGCAGATGGACACTGTGTGTCACATGTGACACTTGAGCTAAACTGCAGTCCTATAGGACTTCGCTCGCCGTTTCTAATTACGTTTATGCGTAAGGGAAGAAAGTTATGAAGGAAAAGAGTGGTGCCAAACTACAAAGCAACACCATTGGAACGAGCGGCCCGTTTGTCTTAAGCAGGCTGCGACAACGAGTGCAGCGCTGGAACCTCTGGAGCAGGGTAGACAACCGAGCAACCTAGTGGTTGGTGTTTCAGACTAGGGAAGCTAACCAAACAAATTCACATGCTGACACATTTCATGCCCCTGCGTGAAAAAAAGCGCACGTGTTTATAGTGTAAATGATAGCTTTTTCTAATATTGTGACGTAAATTTTCTGTTTAAGGCGCATCTTATTAGTGCTTTACACTTCTGTTTAGCCCTTGATATTTTTACTACCTCATAAACTCAACATATTTCACACAACCTTGTTGTAAGGAAATTTGCCTTGTCAGCAGTTAAACAAACTGGCCTTACGGCTGGCTCTCTGCTGCAAAAATGTTGCAAGAGATTTTGTTTAACTCGAAGGGTGTCGAGAAAAGCCGTCATGCTCTATTTAATTAATTAATTTATGTATTGCCAGTTTACAGGCAAGGTCAAAAGAGATATAGAGTAGAGTATCGAGCTGACAGCGAAAAATATGTAATGTTCTAAATGTAATAAACTAGTGACAACTCTCTTTAAAAAAGGATAGGTTTGTTGAATTTTGATAATTCTGTGAAGCTTATTCCAGAAGTTCTAGCAAGATAACAATACTCGAAGAAATACGGTTAGCCATCGTACAGTTAAAAAGGCAGTGACCAAATCATCAAAAGTACAAAAAAATACAAGTTGTAACAACTCAATATGTTCGGACGCGAGTACCCATAACAACGGGATAACAGGAAAACAGTTTTTGAATCCTACGGACGACGACCGAAGCGAACCACAAATCACATCCTCCCATCTTGGGTGCTCTAACAAGCCCGTAGTTGCATCTCCAGAAGCAAACCTGTGGCAATCTGCAATGGGGAAACACAACAACACCACCAAATTGGATAACGGTAATGTCAGGACAACTTCAATAATGCCTCTTACAAAGGCAGTTCCGACTTCAGACTCACCTCCTGTCGGCTATCCCAGCAGTTCTAAAGAGCCCTTAGTTGGAAGCGAAAATACCAATGAGTGGTAAGATATCATTGGGAAACAACATAAAACTATTATAAAGTTGAAAACAAACCTAATGAATCCTCTGGTCATTCAGAGGAAAATATGGTCGGCAGTGAATCAAAAGACGCCCTAGACCGAGAGAACTGCGTTGTTATCCAGGGCTTACCTGAATCAAATGCACACACCTCAAAGGAACGGATATCCGCTGATCTTGCTATGTTTCAGCACCTGCTGAATGGTATACTTCATTCAGGAGAGACGATAACCGTTCGCGCTGCCTTCAGGATCGGAAAAAAAGGTCATTGAACAGTCCCAAAATGTGAAACCACGGCCTATCAAAAGTTGTCTTGGACAACAAGGAAGAGGCTTAACTACTTCTCTCGAGAAAAAAAAACCTTCGAAACTCTCATAAACAGGTTTTTTTCAGCCGGACTACTCTCCAGCAGAACGTCGGAAACGCCGCGAGTTAGTGATAGCAATTAAGAGGAGACTTGCAGCTGGAGAGAACAATCTGATGATTTACAGGGAACGCGTGATACAGAGAAACGCAACATTGCTCTGTTACCAGCCAATTCTCATTATGGCATCGGCAAATTAGCATTGGCAAACTCGAGACAAACGGAATTTGGCTCTGCTGACTGCTGCATACTGAAATTTCTGTATACTAACGCCCAAAGTCTGTTTTCGAAACTCGACGAACTGAGAATTCAGGTAGCCGTTCTGTCTCCCGATATTATAGCAATCACAGAAACATGGCTGTCACAGAACATCAGTGATTGCGAAGTAGCCTTATCCGGGTACCATCTGTTCAGGAGAGACCGCACCCAACGCCAGGGTGGAGGAGTTGCGATGTATGTTAAAAGCAATTTCACAGTGTGTGAAATGACGGAGAAGATAAGCAATGGTATTGAGGCTATTTGGCTGAAAATAAAGACGCGGGGATCGCAGTCCCTTGAAGTCATGACTCTCTAACGACCACCGGGGACAGACACTGACGCTGATACTTGTTTGTTGGAGAACATAAAGGAGATTAGCAGTCGACCTGATGTTGTTCTAATGGGTGACTTTAATGCCCCCAGCATTCGATGGAACGATCTGCAGGCACAGAGCTCAAAGTTTTCCTTCGATCATCGTCTGCTTAAAGACAACACTTGAAGCTCTTTTCACCCAACATGTATTTGTTCCAACAAGAGCGCGTGGAGGACAACACGCTAGTTGTTTAGATCTCGTCTTCACAAACGATCCTGACAGTGTAGACGAGGTACACTGCCTACCTCCACTTGGTCGAAGTGATCATGCAGTACTTTCATGGGAGTATGGTTTATATTCTGTGCCATCTGCAATAAATGAAACCAGGCCCAATCTATAGCTAGGAGACTTTTGCAAGATGAGATCTGAGGCATCACGAATAGACTGGGATCTTCTCTTCTCCGGGAATGTCACTGAGGACTGGAATTTATTTAAGGAGTGTTTGTTGAATCTAATTAAAATGCCATTGTCCGCCATCACAGCTTAAGATATCTAACAGACCACAGTGGTTAACAAGGGATCTAAAAAGAGAGATTAACAGGAAAGGAAGGCTTTGGAAGAAACTTTGCCGATCCAATGAAAATTTAGCCTTGCAAGCATACAAAACTCAAAGGAACAAGGTTAAAAGCTTGATCTTCCAAAGCCGACGGGATTACGAGAGGGATTTGCTCCAGAGAGCAGTTCAAAATCCCAAATTACTCTACAGCCATGTAAGAAAAAGCACACGTAACAGAAACCTGATTCCTGTTATGAGAAACGATAACGGTTTCGAGATATCAGAAAATAAAAACAAAGCTGAACACTTTTCCCAGTTCTTTTAGTCGGTTTTCACTAGAGAAGCTGTTTATATTCCATCAAGTTACGCGACTACGGGAGTGCCACTTATTCAGGATACGCTCTTTCAAGAAGTGGCGGACTTTTGAAGAACTAAAAAGTCTGAAGGCATGCAAATCCCCTGGCCCCGACGAGATTCCAGCAAAGCTACTCCTCGAACTTGCTCGAGAGCTGGCGAAACCGCTATCGTTGCTGTGCCATAAATCGTTCGATACGGGAATTCTTCCTACCGACTGGAAAACAGCCCACATCGCACCGCTTCACAAAAGTGGTAGTCGTGCATTTGCTACAAATTACAGGCCTGTCAGCCTGACCTCAATCTGTTGCAAGGTTATCGGGAAGATTGTCAAAAAGGAATTGATGATTTATTTAGAAACCCGTAAACTCTTATCAACTGCACAATACGGCTTTCGTAGGGGAAGATCGTGTGTTACGAACTTACTTTATACGATGCAAAGCTGGACAAAAGCACTCGATGTAAAAGACACTGTGCATGTGGCCTACATTGATTTCCACCCTAATAGCAATTCATATCAGGCGTATATCGCCCGGATATCCACATGTCGAGATACATATGTCAACCATATGTCGACTTTGTCCACTTTTTCCGACATTTGCCCAATATCGAAATGTCGATATTTGTCAAAATAGACGAAAAAGGGTCGGATACTTCCTACTTTACCCCCCCATTTAAAACGAATACATACGGAACGCCCATTATTATTCCTTTACCGTGACCGCCAACAACGTAACCATTACTTCCCATCGTGTTGACCATGCCCTTCTTCTCCTGAAACTCTCCTCTTTCGGTATATGTGGTAAACTTCTGAGCTTGATATCTTCTTACCTGAGCTCTCGTACACAACATGTTAAGATTTCCAATGCTATCACAAACTCGGCACGTGTGAGGAGTGGCGTTATTCAGGGTAGTGTGCTAGGCCCGCTTTTATTTTGTCTTTTTGTCAATGATGTGCCAGGTTTATTTCGAAATGGTAGGCCCTTTATGTATGCCGACGATTTAAAAGTTGCCTATCGATACAAGCCGGCAGATCGCGACACCGTGCTTGATCTATTAAAAATGATCTCGAGGCTTTTGCCCAGTGGTGCTGCACATGGCGCCTTTCCCTTTCTTGGCACAAATGTTCCGTTATGGTTGTCGGTGGCAACCATCAGCCTCATCTAAGCATAGATGACCACGATGTAAATGTACCTGGCGTTGTTAAGGACCTGGGCATATCATATTCCAACGGTCTAAATCTTTCAGAGCATTGCGCCCTGATTGTCTCCAAAGCACGCAGAACTGCCGGGTTTATCCTCCGAAATTTTAAAACTATTGATATTAGACTTCGCCTTTATAAAATGTACGTTAGACCTGGCCTGGAATACTGCTCGTTTCTATTTAGCCTTCTGCGCGCTAGCGAACGGAAGAAAATAGAATCGGTCCAACACTTCTTCACGAACAGAATTTAATCGTTGGAGCACCGTAATCTGTCGTATCAAGAACGCTGTGGGCTTGTTAACATTGATCCCTTATGGTTTCGGCGAGTGCAGAAGGGACTATTTTTGCTGTTTAAGCTTTTGAATAATCGTACATTTAATCCCCTTATCACTGTGAGGCAGCTTGACCATCCTCGGCGCAGCAGTCATCGCAATGTCTTTTTATTTCTCCCATTAGCTCGCACAGTTGAGTATCGACGGTTCTTTTCGGTAAACGCCATGGCCATGTGGAATAAACTTCCCCATAATATAAAGTCCAACGGAGTTATTCTTTGTTTAAGATTTCCATTACTAGTTTTTTGCATTCAGAACAGTTTCCAAGAATTCTGGGCGCCGACACGGTAGAATCTGTTTTCCTGTTCGACGGAGTGCGCGGCATCTGAACTCGATCCCAGGTGTTACCTTGAGGGATACGGCACCGTCTCTGCAGCCTGCACCCGTTGATTTCTTTGGCAGACAGTGAGCGACCGTACACGGATGCTTTCTTGCCTGAGGCAGAATCCCGGTTCCTAGCAAAGACAGAGACTGCATACAGACTGCAATTGTGTTAGCCCTTCCCTGATCTGAATTGCTATCATCCTTACAGGCGGCAGTTTTTTCTCCTGAATAACATGAAAATAGGAAAAAACACTTATAATGATATATATTCAGGAGTTTTTTCCCTGCCAGCCTCTACCCACTGAATATTTCATCTGACAATGCCTGTAAACCGGTATTAAATACAACTATTATTATTATTATTATTTAGCTCGCGTATACGCCACTAAAGTCACATTTTCCCATTTTCTCAACGTGTTGTACAAAATGTAAACACACAGTTGATGGTAATATAAAAATGTGTATTATAAAACGTCCATAATAATATATGTACAATAATGGATATTAGTCTACTTAATATAAACAATATTGGGTTGTGGAATACGTTCAATCAGGGGTTAGCTGGGTTGTCAAGATGGGGGTTGGAGTGGAGGTGGGTAGTCCTGTGTGGCATTCACAAAATATCCAGTTAAGCAATATGAAAGGCAATCAGCTCACCATAAAAGGGTAATTCAGGCACATGCCTTTGAACCCTCTTGCCGGCGGCGTCGAGGGACCTTTTCAGGCGCCTTACAAATGCGGCCTCCAACTCATAAAGGTTTAGACGGCCGCCGCCATTCCATCTTACGTACAGCTCTAAATTGTTTGAAATTAACAATAGATGTTAATAGCCACCTGTAATAAGTTCATATAATTTGGACCCTGATAAAGAATCTTTGCCTTTGCGTCCTTGGAAACTCAGTTCCAAAGCTATAGCATCATCGAAAATTGCATAAAATATGCGCTTAACAAAGTCGTCCGTATTTCGGCCCCCGAGGCAGGATAAATATGACTCCTAATTGAAAATGTAAATAATTGATGGGTACTTACCAGTTCCCTGCGAAAAGTTGGATTCAGCAGCCTTTCATGTAAATATCTGAAAGCAGCACGGCTGGCTATCGGCTGTTCGACTAGATTTAGGGGGATTGATATACCCATTTGAATGGGAGCTGTACTGGCTTTCGGTAGAGTAAGCTCCGACGTTCGCAGTTTTGCTAGAATACGACGTTGGGTGGCCTGCACTTGCAGCAGCCGTTTCCCAATTATGTTGAAACGTCGATACATGTCTGCCTGAAATTCCGTTTGGGATTTTGAGACAGATGCGTCTAGAACAGTGAATACTCATAAGATAACAGTCTAACTTGCTTGCTGAGGACATCTTCTGGAAGGCAGAGTTTCCACTTATGTGTCAGAGATGGCATTTGATTGTTCTTCCTATTCATACTTATATGTGCAACATGCATGTATAACTCGTCTGCGCTTTAATCTATATCTATTAAGGAAAATCCCCTTTGCACGTCAAGGTCGAGTGCAAATAACCACCAATTATTTGCTCTCCAACTTGGACAATTTGATCTTCGTTACCACTTCACTAGGACTGATCCGGACAATACTGTTTCAACTGCATGTACTTACTTGCTTCCTGCTCATCTGGAATTCTTTTTTGTGCCGAAATTCGTCAAAAAACGGATCAAATTGGAATTTGTTTATCATCTTATTCAAGTTGACTGCGCAGGCTCTGCACCAATAAAAACTGAGAACCACTCAGGGAACCAAACGTGTACAACCTCGTGAAGATCTGAAGTTATCCAGGACCTTCGATATCTCCGAACGGCTGAGTCGTTCCTGAATATCCTTCATACCGTTTATAGTATTTTTCAAAAGCGTTTTGAACAAGTATAAACATTTTGCTCATATTGCATTAAATACTCGCCATACTCCAAAGCCAGTCGGAAATTTTCGTTATACGCTCAAAGGAGAACATACTTTTTCCCAGTGTTTTAACATTTATGGACTCAAAACAATTGTTTGCTAGCAACAGAACCAGTCACGGAACTTCCTTTAAAAGGAAAGCCTGTTGAGCTGGCTTCGACATCCACGACTGGCACTCCATCAGTTTATACTTGTAACCAAAAACCAGCAAAGCGCGCAAAAAGCGTAATGGCAGCCAAATCCGTTGGCTACGAGGACGAATCTTGCGTTGGATGTTCTTATATTTTACTAAGAGTTCAAAAACTGGAAAATGAGCTTGCAGACTT
The DNA here is from genome assembly GCA_017591395.1 of Schistocephalus solidus. Lineage (NCBI taxonomy): Eukaryota > Metazoa > Platyhelminthes > Cestoda > Diphyllobothriidea > Diphyllobothriidae > Schistocephalus > Schistocephalus solidus. Next base: position 23,567 of record WEDG01004732.1, on the reverse strand, counting down.
AAGGAAGCTCTTGCAAGATAACATTACTCGACGAAATACGCTTAGCAATATTCCAGTTAAAAAGGCAGTGACTAAAGCACGAAAAGTATCAAAAACTACAACTGGTTACAGCTCACAATGTTCGGACGCAATTACCCTTAACGACCGGATAACAGGAGCACAGTCTCTGAATCCTACGGACGACGACCAGAGCAAACCACAAATCTCATCCTGCTATCTTGGGTGTTATAAAGAGCCCGTAGTTGAATCCGAAGAAACAAACGAGTGGCAAGCTGCAATGGGGAAACACCACAACAGGAGGACAAAGTCACAATCAACTCTGATGGATTCATTGAAGCCTTCAGATGAGAGTTTGGTCAGAGGTAGACCTAATCCCAACGAGAGCTCTGTAAACCGTTCTCGTGCCCCTAAGGAGAACTCGGGAGGAAGCGAAAATTCCAAGTACCAGGATCGACAACAGTGTTTAGTTATTCAGGGTTTGCACGAGTCAACTGCAGTCCGACCAGAAGACCGTGTCACCGAAGACCTTGCTTCGTTTAATGGCCTCCTAAACCAGTTGCTCCCACCGGGCGTGGAAGTAAAAAGTTATTAAAGCATTCCGGATCGGCAAAAGTCTGAAGACAGCCTAGGAACGCCGCGACCGCGACCGCTGAAAATAATGCTAGAGAGCAAAAGACCAAATCAAGGCGATCCTATCCAAAAAAACTAACCTACGTCACTCGCATAAAGAGGTTTTTCAACCGGACTACTCCCCTGCGGAAAGGCTGAAACGCCGGGAACTTGTCTTGGAACTACAATCAAGACTGAAGGCTGGCGAACACAATCTGGCTATTTTCAAGGGAAGGTAGTTCAAAAAGAATACGAATTTTCCATTGAACCAACCGATTGTTTCTGAGGACAACGGCAGCCACCTCACTAACGCCAAAACCATCAGGGAACCAATTGCCCAAAGAGATGTCAGAACTGATTCCGTAACGCCCAGCGTTCTCACTAAAGAAACCAGAGTTACCGAAAATCATCACGAAACGGAAAAAGACATACGACCTTGACGTTAGAGGAGACGCAGTTGGGCCCATAAAATTGACAAACGCAACAGGAAATTCTGGTTGGCGCAAAATTGAAGTGCTTGTATACAAATGCGCAAAGCCTTTTATCAAAAACTTGATGAGTTAAAAATTTGCCTTGCCGAAGTATCTCCGGATGTGATAGCAGTAACCGAAACCTGGCTGTCAGGCGAGTATTCTAGATAGCGAAATAACATTGTCTGGGTACCAAATATATCGGAGGGACAGAGAAAAACCGACAGGGTGGTGGAATAATTGTGTATGTGAAAGACGTGCTAATAGTGTCTGTTAAGACGAGCAAGTTTGCGTGCAGCACTGAAGCCATATGGTTGAACATCAAGGCTCTTGGCTCTCCATGTCTAGATGTCCTCATTGTCTATCGGCCACCTAGGATAGACCGAGTCGCGGACACCCACTTGTTGGAACAATTAGAAAAAGTTCTCCAGTAGACCTAATGTAATGATTATGGGTGACTTCAACGCACCAGGAATTAACTGGAGCACTGTTCAATCATCATGCCCGAAATCAACTTTTTGATTATGTTTTTCTGCAAAAAGACCTTGAATGCACTCCTCACACAGCATGTCCCTTTCCCCACCAGAACACGTGAAGGACAAAGGGCTAACTGTCTTGACCTGGTTTTCACGAAAACATCAGGCAGCATTGACGAGATTATTTCAATGCCTCCGCTCGGTCGTAGTGATCACGTGGTGCTTATATGGGACTACTCCTTATTCTCCGTTGCCCCTGCTATAGAGGAAAAACGGCGTAACGTTTGGCGAGGAAACTTTCATCAGATGCGAGCAGATTTAACACACATCAACTGGACCTCAATATTTTCGAGCACCGTAAACGAAGATTGGGAGTCTTTCCGAAATGTTCTTCTGCAACTTATTGACAACCACTGCCCGCTAACGAGTGTCCATCACAGCAAGCGTCCTGGGTGGCTAGACAGCAACTTAAAAAGGGAAATAAACAGGAAGCACAAGTTGTGGAGAAAATATTGCGAGTCTAATCAAGTCGCCTATTTTAATAAGTATAAAAGCACAGAGAAACAAAAATGAGAAGCCTTATTCTTAAAACGCGAAGAGAATTTGAGAAGACTTTGCTGCAAAAAGGCAACGCAGAATCCAAAGTTAGTCTACAGTTACCTCCGTAGATGTACAAGGAATAAACATCAAATGCCGCTGATTAAGACTGCCGTGGGCGTCAAAATGTCTGAAAACAGGGAAAAAGCCGAGTCTTTTTCACAGTTCTACCGCTCAGTCTTCACAAACGAGGCAAGGTTCCTTCTTCCCTCAGTGGATAACCCGCCGACTGCAAGCATTAGCCACATACTATTCTCAGAATTTCTGATCCAAAAAGGAATTAAAAAGAACTAAAAAGAGTCGAAATCCCCAGGACCAGACGAGCTTCCACCCAAAGCTTCTGAAAGAACTCGCCAATGAACTTTCCGCACCTCTGTCAGTGCTCTTTCAAAAGTCCTTTGACTCCGGAACACTTCCTTTCGATTGGAAGCTGGCACATATAACTCCCCTTGTACAAAAGCGTTAGCCGGGCGTCAGTGACAAACTATAGGCCCATAAAGCTTAACATGCATCCTTGGCAAGATTATGGAAAGGATCATCAAGAGCGAATTGGTGAAATTCCTAGAGACTCATAATTTGTTATCAAGCTGTCAACACGGGTTCAGAAAAGGAAGATCATGCACAACGAATTTGCTGTATTCGCTCCAGAGGTGGACCCAAGCACTTGAAGATAGACACGCGGTTCACATTGCCTTCATTGACTTTCAAAAGGCCTTCGATACTGTGCCGCATGAGAGACTGCTTTACAAGCTAGAAAGAATTGGAATCAGAGGTATACTCCTCAAGTGGATCGAAAACTTCCTCGTGGGTCGGCGCCAGGTTGTGTGCATCGGCCAAGAGAGGTCAAGTTCTGCTGCGGTCGAGAGTGGGGTTCCTCAGGGCTCAGTACTAGGGCCAATACTGTTTTTAATATACGTAAACGATTGTGTCAGGAATCTCGACTGTGAAGCAGCAATGTTTGCCGACGACATTAAAATCTGGAATGTAATCCAGAGCCCTGCTGACGAAGATAAACTGCAGATCAACCTAACTCGGTTGGAGGTGGTCGAATCATTGGCTTTGCGGTTCAACGTCGATAAGTGTACAATACTTCGCTTAGGCAACCCATCTGGATCTGCCGAAAGTAGAAGTTACTTTCTCAACGGTGAAGCCTTAAAAGACGTGGAAACCCAAAAGGACCTGTGGTGTGCTATTAACTTCGCGGTATATTTCCGCGACATCGCGGGCAACATGCCTTCTAATGATCCTTTTATAGGGCTGCCTATACATTGTAGATGGTTAATAAACAAAATAAATTGATATAGTAAACAATTAAGAAATGTAAATGCGAAATAGGGTTCGACAGAAGGGCAGGCAAAATTTCGGTCAACCACGTACGTACGCAAGCCACGAGAAATAAAAGTGTGATGGCCGCTTCCCGCGCCTACTCTAGACACACTATCATGCCAACCAATCAAAGCACTGAGTCTAAATATAGATTAACCAATGAGCAGAGGTTATGTCCTATATCGGAATGTCGAGATTTACGTATATTAGTGCTATATATGCATGCTATTATGGCAGAAGGCCTTCGATAGTGTTCCACACCAGCGTCTCCTTTACAAGTTGAGAATGTTCGGTATTGGCGGCAAACGTCAAACGTGGATCAAGAATTTTCTCGTTGGTCTTTCCCAAGTGGTCTGTGTAGGCGGATCGCGATCAAAGCGCACAGTCATCGAGAGTGGAGTCCCACAAGGTTCAGTGCTCGGACCGATCCTATTGCTCGTTTCTATTTAGCCTTCTGCGCGCTAGCGAACGGAAGAAAATAGAATCGGTCCAACACTTCTTCACGAAAAGAATTTTATCGTTGGAGCACCGTAATCTGTCGTATCAAGAACGCTGTGGCCTTGTTAACATTGATCCCTTATGGTTTCGCCGAGTGCAGAAGGGACTATTTTTGCTTTTTAAGCTTTTTGAATAATCGTACATTTAATCCCTTATCACTGTGAGGCAGCTTGACCATCCTCGGCGCAGCAGTCATCGCAATGTCTTTTATTTCTTCCATTAGCTCGCACAGTTGGGCATCGACGGTTCTTTTCGATAAACGCCATGGCCATGTGGAATAAACTTCCCCATAATATAAAAAGTCCAACGGAGTTATTCTTTGTTTAAGATTACCATTACTAGTTTTTTGCATTCAGAACAGTTTCCAAGAATTCTGGGCGCCGACACGGTAGAATCTGTTTTCCTGTTCGACGGAGTGCGCGGCATCTGAACTCGATCCCAGGTGTTATCTTGAGGGATACGGCACCGTCTCTGCAGCCTGCACCCGTTGACTTCTTCGGCAGACAGTGAGCGACCGCACACGGTTGCTTTCTTGCCTGAGGCAGAATCCCGGTTCCTAGCAAAGACAGAGAGACTCGCATACAGACTGCAATTGTGTTAGCCCTTCCCTGATCTGAATTGCTATCATCCTACAGGCGGCAGTTTTTTTCTCCTGAATAACATGAAAATAGGAAAAACACTGCCACTGCCACCGCCAGCCCTCTACCCACTGAATATTTCACCTGACAATGCCTGTAAACCGGTATTAAATACAACTATTATTATTATTATTATTATTATTATTTCTCTTGTTCATTAATGATTGTGTACAGGAATGGGACTGTAACTTTGCTATGTTTGCGGACGATATAACAATCTTGAAAGTTATCCACAATGCTGCTGATGCCGACGATTTCCAAGAAAATCTTCGTCGATTGGACAAGTGGTCCCGCAAATGGCTCTTGTCCTTCAACTCAAACAAATGCACCATGCTACGTCTGGGAAATCGAAATTAGGTCAATGATATGCGAACCTACTATTTGAACGGTTTGCCACTCCGAGAAGCACACACACAGAAGGATCTTGGAGTTTGGATGAAAGACAACCTGAAGCCTTCTACGCAATGATCCAAGGCAGATAAATCCGCCAATTCAATACTGCATGCTATCAAGCGGGCATTTAAAGTTTTCGACGAAGACTGCTTTTCTAAAGTCTTTGGTACGTTTGTAAGGCCACATCTTGAATATGCGATCCAAGCCTGGCGACCGTGGACCCAACAGGACTACAACATGCTCGAAAGGGTGCAGCGGCGAGCCACAAAATTAGTAAGAAGTCAAGTTGAACTGCCATGTGAGATTCGTCTAAAAAACCTAAAGCACTATCCTCTGAGTTATAGGCAGTTGCGCGGAGACTTGATACAAACCTTCCGTATCGTGCGTGGCATGAATTGCGCCCTCCTATGTGATGACTTTTTCCAACTTGCCACTACGAAAAATCTCCGAGGTCATCCATTCAAACTAAGTGTGCCCCAAGTAAGATTGGATGTAAGGAAGTATTTTTTCACCAACCGTGTCGTGGAACCGTGGAAAAACATACCTGAGGTGATTTTTATGTTCCAGTCTGTGTATACATTCAAATAGCGGCTTGACATACATATGTTACAGCACCACGAAGACTATGTGACTACTTAACCTTAACAATATCAGTGAACCACGTAAATCTGCCTGCATTCACTTGACTGTTACTTCTTTAATTTGCTTCTTATTCTTGCTACTTTTATGTAACAAATAGGGATTTCAGGGCGTAAGCCTATTTTTCCTCAAATACACTGAACTGAACTGAACATATATATAGCGTTTACTTAAAAAAACTGATGGTTTCTAATTGCGCATGTCAGAGGAAGAAATAAAAAGATATCTCGATGATTTGTCCGCCAAAAGTGGTGAGCTACCTCAGAGGAGTAAGGAGGTTAGACGTACAAGAGTTTGAAAGAGGAAACAGTAAAAAATAGTCCCTTCTGTAATCTGTGAAGCCAAAATGGGTTGAGGTTAGTAACTTCACAGCGTTTTTGGTAAGAACGGTTTCGGTGTTCTGAAGAGAAATCTCTTTCAGTAAAGAAGTATTGCACTGATTCTATCTTCTTCCGTTCATACGCGTGCAAAAGGCTAAATAATAACGACTTGTATTCCAGACTAGGTCTGACATACATTTTATAAATTCTGGTTAGAATATTGACGGTTTTGAAATTTATGAGGATAAACTGAGTAGTTTGGCGTGCTTCCGAGACATTCAGGGCACAGTGCTCGGACAGATTAAGACCACTAGAATATAATATGCTAGATACTTTTTAACTCCGGGCGCATTTATGTCGTGACCGTCTATGCTTAAATGGGGCTGATCGTTGTCGCAAATAACCATAAAGGAGCACTTGTGCAAAGAAAGCGTAAAGCACCATGTGTGAAACCACTGAGTGAAAGCCTGAAGATCCTTTTTTAGGAGCTCAAGCACGATGTTGCGATTGACCAGTTTATATCAAAAGGCAACTCTTAAATCATCAGCGTACATAAATGGCCTACCATACTGAAAACAATCAAGAACATCGTTGAAAAAAGGCAAAATAGGAGCGGGCCGAGCACACTACCCTGAAAAACCCCACTCCTCATATGCGTGGGGTTGGAGATAACATCATAAATTTTAACCCGTTGTGTACAAGCATTCAAATAGGATGATATTAAGTTCAGAAGCTTGTTACCTATACCGAAGGAGGCAAGTTTCAGCAGTAGGAGAGCATGGTGAACACAATCAAAAGCCTTCGTGAAATCGAAATAAACGGTGTAAATTGCAAAAACACTGTCTCTAGATTGTAGCAAATGATCAAAGAAAGAGGGCTGGCAGGTGCAACAAGACCTTTTTCGAGGAAACCATGCTAAGCCACATTAAGAAGGTTATTTTCTGTTACGTGACGCGTCATCTTGTCTTTGTTCAAGCTCTTTAAGATCTTCGAGGCTGCTGGCAGTGTATGTTTTGTCCTAACGTCGTCAACTGACGTAGGTCAGCCGTGTTTGGGTATAGGAAGAATGTGCGATTCCTTCCATTAAAAAGAGAAGGTTTCACATTCAACAGCAAAATTAAATAACTTTTACATAAGGGATGGAAATATATCATTTGCATTCGCCTTTCGAACGCTGACCGGGACGCCATCTGGTCCAGGATTGTAAGATTGACGAAACCGCCGAATGGCTACAGTCACGTCACAGAGGGTAAATTTTATGGTTTCGAGGACGTTACCGGTCCAAATGTGGATGTTAGGAAGGGGAGCGACAGTATGTTCACTAAGTTTACTAGACAAGAAATCATTGAAGCTATCAACTTTCGACTGAGCGTCAGCTATAGTGTTTCCTAAGGCGTCTTGAAGTATAGGGTTCTGCGTTTTTCTCTGGGCTTTTACTGTTCGTGGAAAGAGTTTTGCATCATTAAATGAAGGGTTTTTTCAAAGTTAAGACCATCAGCTAGTCGGTTTTTGTCAGACAGCCTCTTTGCCTCTTCAAATATTTGTTGGATCAAGGGCAGGACTGAAGTGTCATTTCATAGATAAAAACGACGGAAGAGTCTCCGTTGTCTACGTTGGAATGATAAAGGCAATTAGACGTCATCCTTGACATTAATTATTTACCTCGGGGAACAAAACGAGAAATGAGTGGACCAAATATTTGGTACAATGTATCGGTACAAACATTCTTATCCAAACATATAAAGACGTTAGTCCAATCGTGGGAATTTAGATGTGTTATAAATTCCCCTATATTTGCTGATCTAAAATAACGGAAAAAACTTTATTTTTTGGAAAACGTTTCATAAGCCTCGAGTTCTAGTGTGAAAAGAACTAAAGCATGGTCAGAACTCACAAGTGGATCTAAAGATGACACTGACAATGGCTGACAACCTCTACAGAAAATAAGATCAAGAATGTTTGATCCTCGGGTGGGATAATCAACTACCTGGTCCCACATGCCAATGTCTATGGCCTCAAATAAGTCTTCGAACTTCGCAGGACCGGAAGGTGGAAACCAATTATTTTTAGTAAGATTGAAGTCACAGGAAATCAAGCAGTATCTCAGATTTAAGTCAGCTACCGCGTGAAATGCCTGCGAGAGACAAAAATCGTTATCCTCGCTGGCAGTTGGGAGGGGTGCGATAGACACAACTAACGAGTAAAGAGTAATCATCATTTAGAATAACTCGGAGCCAACAATTATCTTCTACCGCGGTTAACTGCCGATAGTCCAACGGCAGAAATGTAAGTGTTTGCTTAACATCGATACAGCTTCCTCCGCCACGGCCCTCATGTCGATCATTCCGAATAAAAGCGTAGCCTAGAAAAGAGATTTCGGAGCTGAATAAACAGCGTGTTGCCCATGTCTCTGTAACTATTACGATGTCGGGTGGTGAATGAAAACAGAGCCTGGAGCAAAGGCATCTTATTATGTAAATGTGAGGCTAGTAAGCTGCGGAGGAAGTATGAGCTAAACATACTGCAAAAATCGTTGGAACACCCCAAAATATGCTATATGGCTACATAAGGAGTACAAAGAAAATTCAGGAGATGATACCTGCCCTTAGGTCTGCAGACGGAAAACTGGAGACCGATGACCAGGTTAAAGCATCCCTTCTTTCCAAATTCTTCCAGACCGTCTTCACTAGAGAGCCTAATAATTTTGCTGCTATTCAAACAGTTTGTCAACCAATGTGAACCCCCCCTTTACCTTACTCCTCCATCTCCTCCTCATCCACAACAGAGGACCTAGACCTAGACTTTTCACCGACCGTAGTTAAAACCAAATTACTCCGTATAAAACCAGCCGAGTCGCCTGGGCCGGATAGAATTCCTGCATAAGCCCTAAGAGAACTTGCTAACGAACTGTGTATACCACTGTCCATCATATTCCAAAAGTCCTTTGAAGAAAGCAAACTCCCGGAAGAATGGAAGTGCGCATTCATCGCCCCGATCTATAAAGGAGGTTCACGACTCGACTGTGAAAAATTACCGCCCTGTCAGTTTAACTTGCATAGCGTGCAAAAATAATGGAGCGTATTATCAAGAGGCATTTTAATGCGCTATCTGGAAAACAACCAAATCCTATGCGATGCCCAACACGGCTTCCGTCCAGGACGTTCCTGTCTCACGAGTGCCCTTCAGTCGCACGAGAAATGGACAAAAGGCCACAGATAAGGGTCATGCAGTAGATGTTGTATTTTTTTGACTTCAAAAAAAGCCTTTGATAGTGTACCACACGGGCTTCTTTTGCAGAAGATTTGGAACGTAGGAATTCAAGGAAAACCTTTCAATTGGATCAAGAGTTTCTTGTCTTTCAGAGTACAGAGAGTTGTTGTTGGAAACTCTAGCTCAGAATGGGTAAAAGTAGAAAGTGGTGTTCCACAGGGTTCTGTTTTTGGGCCCCCTACTCTTCCCTAATCTACATGAACGACTGTCTCAACGACCTAGATTGTGAAGCTGTCATGTTTGCAGATGACATTAAAATATGGACTGAAGTCAGCTGCGCTGATGACGCAAAAGGGTTACAATCGAATATCGACAAACTAAGTGTCTGGTCGGCTAAGTGGCTTCTTAAGTTTAATGTATCCAAGTGCGTGATCCTACATCTAAGCGCCGGTCGAAAAGTATCTCTGAGACACCAGTACTTTATTAATGGCACTGCATTAAAAGAGGTCGAAACATACAAAGATCTGGGCATGTGGACAACTGTGAATTTGATGCCCTCAGAACACTGTAAGAAAGCAGTCCAGAAGGCAACATGTACACTACATTGGATCAGACGTGCGTTTAAAATATTCCCCCCTGATCTATTCGGAAAAGTCTATGGCGCCTTTGTGAGACCACATTTAGATTACGGAGTACCAGCTTGGATACCGTGGATGAAGAAAGATGTTGACCTCCTCGAACAGGTGCAACGGAGAGCAACGAAGATGGTTGACGGTCTTAAGACTTTACCGTACCAAGAAAGATTGAAAAAGCTTGACTTATTTCCTCTTTCCTACAGGCACTATTGGTGTAGCCTGCTCTGGACATTCCGGATTATCCGGGGCCATGATTCCACCCTGAGATCGGAGGATTTCTTCGACTTTGCCTGCACAACTCATCTGCGTGGTCATCCTTACAAGGTTAATAGCGAACGCACGCGATTGAACCTCAGAAAGTTTTCTTTCAGCCAACGAGTGGTTCGACCTTGGAACTCGTTACCAAGTGAGATGGTTACCTCTGAAAGCATTATTGATTTTTAAAAGAAGGCTTGATTGCATTGTATTTGACAAAAGACGACTGTCACAGCCTGATTTCTTAAAACCAGCCTTTTAAAATCTTTCGGGCTCTACTTTTCTTCCACAATGTTTCGCTTATGGCTGTGAAAACGCATTTGAAGTTATGTTATGCTTTGACTCAAACATTTTAAAATGTACAACATTTTATATTGACTGTACACATGCAATGATAACCTAACATTAATAGGGTCATCAAGGGCAATGCCTGTAACCCTTCAAAATATACATATACATTAAGCAGAGATCTGGCATTTAGGACGATTATTTTAAGCGGGCATGTTTTCGGATTCTGAAACGGGACAGTTAGGCTGTCAGACTGACTGCCTTCGGCCAAAGAAATGCTCGTTTCACTTAAACGATCTGTCCGTCCCTTATTTTGAGATGTGTCTCGCCATTGGTATTTCGTGTTTCCAGTTCTGTTATTAATCATCGCATTTTCATTTGCTCTTTCAGCCGGTATTCCGGTTAAAAAAAACTTCAGAATGCGGACCCCACAGGGTTGATTTTCGCTGTAGCCGGAGCTGTGCCTGTGCTTCATTTTTTAAAGACGATTTTTAGAGGTCTCGGTCGAGGATTTGAATCGGATGTTGTTTGAGCATTCCATATTATATATGCGTTCAGAATGTGGACGGACATGCCGTCCATTAGCAATGTTTTTGCATACAACTGAAGGAGTTCCAAATCATGTTTTACTCGCTCCTTTGGAATTACTGACGCTGCATCTGGGACCATTTTTATGATAACATTATGTTTTTGACTCCATCGAGCGCCCGTTTCAACTCAGATCTTTCAACTGAGTGAGTACTTGTAACCAGTTCACTTGGTCCGATGGGTCCAGATGAACCGAGTGTTGGGCAGGCTGGAGCCAAATAAATGCATGACTTGGTCAATTCAATTCAATTCAATTTATTGAGGGAAATAGGCATGGGCCTTTGAGTACCCTATTTGTAACGTAAAATTAAGTGCGGTATACAGAGAAACCATGTGGGTTGCAAAGGTAAAAAAGGCGGTCATAAAATATAACAAGTGGTGCACGACTCTCGAGGGTTAGGATAAATTCTTCATCGCTCAGGCTCGTTGCGGAACGTAAAACTGTCAAGGTTCCTTTTAAAGCTTTCCAGCGATGGTGACATCACAACGTCTTCAGGGAGGGCATTCCATGGTTTAACCACTCTGACAGAGAAGGAGAACTTGCGCACATCCAGTCTCGCCTGCTGGACACGCAGTTTCAATGGGTGACCTCGGACATGGTTCGTGATGGCAAATTCAAAGAAGTCCAAGAATTCCAGGCAACAATCCAATCCTTTCACAATGCGGAATGTCTGCAGGAGATCACCACGCATTTGCCTATAACTCAAAGGGAACAGATTAAGATTCATTAGGCGGGTTGGATATGGCAAGGAGCTTTGACTTCTAACCATTTTGGTGGCTTTCCTCTGTACTCTTTCGAGGCAGTTCTGATCTTGAACTGTCCAGGGTTTCCAGGTGTGCATAGCATATTCCAAATGTGGCCTAATGAATGTTCCAAAGGTCTTAGCAAAAAGATCTTCATCGAAATCCAAAAAGGCTCGTCTGATGGCATGCAACACCGAAATTGCGCTCTTCGCCACTTTCAAGCAGTGAGACGATGGTTTAAAGGTGGTGGTCGTCAGCACACCAAGGTCCTTTTGGGTTTCCACGTCTTTTAAGGCTTCACCGTTGAGAAAGTAACTTCTACTTTCAGCAGATCCAGATGGGTTGCCTAAGCGAAGTATTGTACACTTATCGACGTTGAACCGCAAAAGCCAATGATTCGACCACTCCTCCAACCGAGTTAGGTTGATCTGCAGTTTATCTTCGTCAGCAGGGCTCTGGATTACATTCCAGATTTTAATGTCGTCGGCAAACATTGCTGCTTCACAGTCGAGATACCTGACAAAATCGTTTACGTATATTAAAAACAGTATTGGCCCTAGTACTGAGCCCTGAGGAACCCCACTCTCGACCGCAGCAGAACTTGACCTCTCTTGGCCGATGCACACAACCTGGCGCCGACCCACGATGAAGTTTCAATCCACTTGAGGAGGTTACCTCTGATTCCAATTCTTTCTAGCTTGTACAGCAGTCTCTCTTGCGGCACAGTATCGAAGGCCTTTTGAAAGTCAATGAAGGCAATGTGAACCGCGTGTCTATCTTCAAGTGCTTGGATCCATCTCTGGAGCGAATACAGCAAATTCGTTGTGCATGATCTTCCTTTTCTGAACCCGTGTTGACAGCTTGATAACAAATTATGAGTCTCTAGGAATTTCACCAATTCGCTCTTGATGATCCTTTCCATAATCTTGCCAAGGATGCATGTCAAGCTTATGGGCCTGTAGTTTGTCACTGACGCCCGGCTAACGCTTTTGTACAAGGGAGTTATATGTGCCAGCTTCCAATCGAAAGGAAGTGTTCCGGAGTCAAAGGACTTTTGAAAGAGCACTGACAGAGGTGCGGAAAGTTCATTGGCGAGTTCTTTCAGAAGCTTGGGTGGAAGCTCGTCTGGTCCTGGGGATTTCGACTCTTTTAGTTCTTTTAATTCCTTTTTGGATCAGAAATTCTGAGAATAGTATGTGGCTAATGCTTGCAGTCGGCGGGTTATCCACTGAGGGACGAAGGAACCTTGCCTCGTTTGTGAAGACTGAGCGGTAGAACTGTGAAAAAGTACTCGGCTTTTTCCCTGTTTTCAGAAATTTCGACGCCCACGGCAGTCTTAATCAGTGGTATTTGATGTTTATTCCTTGTACATCTACGGAGGTAACTGTAGACTAACTTTGGATTCTGCGTTGCCTTTTGCAGCAAAGTCTTCTCAAATTCTCTTCGCGTTTTAAGAATGAGGCTTCTCATTTTGTTTCTCTGTGTTTTATACTTATTAAAATAGGCGACTTGATTAGACTCGCAATATTTTCTCCACAACTTGTGCTTCCTGTTTATTTCCCTTTTTAAGTTGCTGTCTAGCCACCCAGGACGCTTGCTGTGATGGACACTCGTTAGCGGGCAGTGGTTGTCCATAAGTTGCTGAAGAACATTTCGGAAGGACTCCCAATCTTCGTTCACGGTGCTCGAAAACATTGAGGTCCAGTTGATGTCTGTTAAATCTGCTCGCATCTGATGAAAGTTTCCTCGCCAAACGTTACGCCGTTTTTCCTCTATAGCAGGCGCAACGGAGAATAAGAAGTAGTCCCACATAAGCACCACATGATCACTACGACCGAGCGGAGGCATTGAAAAAATCTCGTCAATGCTGCCTGATGTTTTCGTGAAAACCAGGTCAAGACAGTTAGCCCTTTGTCATTCACGTGTTCTGGTGGGGAAAGGGACATGTTGTGTGAGAAGTGCCTTCAAGGTCTTTTGCAGAAAAACATAATCAAAAGTCGATTTCGGGCACGATGATTGAACAGTGCTCCAGTTAATTCCTGGTGCGTTGAAGTCACCCATAATCATGACATTAGGTCGACTGGAGAAATTTTCTAATTGTTCCAACAAGTGGGTGTCCGCGACTCGGTCTATCCTAGGTGGCCGATAGACAATGAGGACATCTAGACATGGAGAGCCAAGAGTCTTGATATTCAACCATATGGCTTCCGTGCTGCACGCGAACTTGCTCGTCTTGTCAGACACTATTAGCATGTCTTTCACATACACAATTATTCCACCACCCTGTCGGTTTTCTCTGTCCCTCCGATATATTTGGTACCCAGACAATGTTATTTCGCTATCTAGAATACTGCCCGACAGCCAGGTTTCGGTTACTGCTATCACATCCGGAGATACTTCGGCAAGGCAAATTTTTAACTCATCAAGTTTTGATAAAAGGCTTTGTGCATTTGTATACAAGCACTTCAATTTCGCGCCGACAAATTTCCTGTTGCGTTTGTCAATTTTATGGGCCCAACTGTGTCTCCTCTAACGTCAAGGTCATATGTCTTTTCCGTTTCTTGATGATTTTCGGTAACTCTGGTTTCTTTAGTGAGAACGCTGGGTGTTACGGAATCAGTTCCGACATCTCTTTGGGCAATTGGTTCCCTGATGGTTTTGGCGTTAGTGAGGTGGCTGCCGTTGTCCCTCAGAACAATCGGTTGGTTCAATGGAAAATTGTATTCTTTTCGAACTACCTTCCCCGTGAAAATAGCCAGATTGTGTTCGCCAACCTTCAGTCTTGATTGTAGTTCCAAGACAAGTTCCCGGCGTTTCAGCCTTTCCGCAGGGGAGTAGTCCGGTTGAAAAAAACCTCTTTATGCGAGTGACGGAGGTTAGTTTTTTTGGATAGGATCGCCTTGATTTGGTCTTTGCTCTCTAGCATTATTTTCAGAGGTCGCGGTCGCGGCGTTCCTAGGCTGTCTTCAGACTTTTTGCCGATCCGGAATGCTTTAATAACTTTTACTTCCACGCCCGGTGGGAGCAACTGGTTTAGGAGGCCATTAAACGAAGCAAGGTCTTCGGCGACACGGTCTTCTGGTCGGACTGCAGTTGACTCGTGCAAACCCTGAATAACTAAACACTGTTGTCGATCCTGGTGCTTGGAATTTTCGCTTCCTCCTAAGTTCTCCTTAGGGGCACGAGAACGGTTTACAGAGCTCTCGTTGGGATTTAGACTACCTCTGACCGTACTCTCATCTAAAGGCTTCAATGAATCCATCAGAGTTGATTGTGATTTTGTCCTCCTGTTGTGGTGTTTCCCCATTGCAGCTTGCCACGCGTTTGTTTCTTCGGATTCAACTACGGGCTCTTTAGAACACCCAAGATAGCAGGATGAGATTTGTGGTTTGCTCTGGTCGTCGTCCGTAGGATTCAGAGACTGTGTTCCCGTTATCCGGTCGTTATGGGTAATCGCGTCCGAACATTGTGAGCTGTAACATATTGTAGTTTTTGATACTTTTGGTGCTTTCAGAATTTAGAATTTATATTTGGTTAGCACCGGAAAGGTACTGTCTAAGCAAACATTAGTAACGAAATAAAGTTATGACAATGTGTGCAGATAA
This sequence comes from Schistocephalus solidus, assembly GCA_017591395.1. Classification (NCBI taxonomy): domain Eukaryota; kingdom Metazoa; phylum Platyhelminthes; class Cestoda; order Diphyllobothriidea; family Diphyllobothriidae; genus Schistocephalus; species Schistocephalus solidus. Next base: position 8,276 of record WEDG01004732.1, on the reverse strand, counting down.
AATGTACAAATTCATAAATTGTCCTGCTATGTCAACAGTTAGCAATGTTTTAAAATTAATGGTGAACTAGAAAAAATAGGCAGTGAAAAAAACTCCTACCATGAAAATGGAGGCAGAGTTCAATAGGCCTTCATTTTCGAATAGAAGGTAGGAGAAAAAACTGCTTAGGAAAAAATGGTCAGGTGGTAGAATAGGGTAATACTGCAGTAGCATTTCAGAATGAGATAATGAAACGTCGAGGTGATTCGTTCTTGATCACTTAGGCGTATGAAACAGAATCTCACGAAAATGCGTCAATGAACTTAAGTCCTCAGCATCATAGGATCCAGAATTGAATTCTGATGATGGTTAGTATCCAAAGAAACCGCAGCATTTAAGACTGTGGACCACCGAATTTGTACGTCCGAATGACGTCATCGTTTGGAGGACGGGTGATATAAGGAGACATTATAGTTCATGGGCGTCTCCAGGTAGCGTAAATATAGTTTCAAGAGGGTTACTCAAATTCCCGATGGTCCTTTCTCCGAGTCATGGGGAAAGCTACTGGGAAAAGATGAGGAAAATAAAAGGTTAATAGAATCAGTGTTAAGATAAATGTGCAGTCTTCGCTTGAATGCAGATAGACTAGTTAACGACCTAATTTCAATTGGCAAGTTATTCCAAAGAAAACTATACCTAGAAGCAAAGAAGAGAGAGCGTTTACACGTGGAGGATGCAGGGGGAGGTATAATTAGTTCAGAATTTCTTAGGTTATAAGGAAGACTAACGGGGGTAATGACAGAAAGCTTTGGGAGAGTTGAACTATTATTAAGACGAAAAAAGGAGACAAAAAGCCTGCTTCAAGTCTCCTGACCCAAAGAAATTTTAGCTTCGTTAGCTGGCATCTTGTTGAGTAGGAAGTAGTTAAAAAGAGTCGGATATAGGAGTTTTTTGTGAAATTTCTTTGAACATTTTCAATTTTTGAACGGCTAGATTCGTTCATCAAACCGAAGAAAGGACAGCAAAATTCAAGAATGGGAAGTACAAACATACGATAAAGTCTTAATTTAATTTCAGGAAGGTAGAAATTATAAGAAATAAAGCCGCAAATCTGAGCAGCTTTGGCCGTAATTCTATCGGCATGAGGCGAAAGATCTAATTTATTGGTGTAGCTTAAGCCCAAGTCCTTGATGGAGGAACATTCAATCATATGGCAACCTTCAAAAGATAAGAGGTTGCGGCAGCCTTACAGGCCCAAAACTCATGTAGCGACACTTAGTAGGTGAGAACTCCATTAGCCATGTGGAGCTCCAGGCCGAAAGAGCGTCTAAGTCTGAATGAATTTGTTCTAGGCACCGTTCGGTTGTAGAGTTAGAGAAGGAATAAACGCATTTGAGATCATCAGCATAAATAAAAGATTGAGAATGTTTAACTATCGATGAAATATCATTTATATACAGTAAGAACAACAAAGGACCTAATACGGTACCTTGAAGGACACCACTAACAATCGGGGTAGCACTTGAGTATGAGGACCCTACTAAAAACTTTTTGTTTTCGATCATTTAGGTATGATCTAATAAAGTCAGTAAGGGGACTACGGAATCCTATAGCTTCTAGTTTAGCTAGAAGTCGTTTATGAGGCACCTTATCGAATGCCTTACTAAGATCAAAATAGATAACTACTACAGATAGATGATCATTACGAAGAGAGGTTAGTAGATTTAGAAAAGACATGTGGCAGGTTTCACAAGAACGGTCCGGTAAGAAGCCGTGTTGGGAAAAGTTGATAATTTTATTGCTTATGCAAAAAAATCCGTGATTTGTTTTGCAATTAGTTTTTCGAAGAGTTTAGCAAGAGAGGGCGTTTTATGAACACCGCGATAGTTATGAATGTCCGAGCGGGAACCAGATTTAAAAAACTGGTATTATAATAGAAGTTTTCCAATAATCGGGGAAGAAACCATTTTCGAGAAATACTGAGAATAATTTGCTTAGTAAAGGTGGAAAATCCCTTAACTGTTTAATAAGTGAGTTTGGAATGTTATCAGTTCCAACTGAATGTGAATTTTTTAGGTGAGCTATTTCTTTTTGAATACATGAAGGCGAGAAATTAATAGTTGTTAGAAGCGAATTTGAAAGCAGAGGAATTGTGGGAGTGGGGCTAGTTTCAGTGGTAAAGTGGTTGGCAAAAAAACGAGTTTAACAATTCTGCTTTTGCCCAAATCATCTGTAACAAATTTTCTGTTACAGTCGAGTAAGGGCGGAGTTACATTCAGACGCTTAGCCGATGACCGAACATGAAAGATTTGAGCAACAGATTTGGATGAATTGGCATCACTTAGTGCTCGAGACTCCCTACGCTTATCTCGCGCGAGCCTTATTCTCGATGCTAATTCAAATATTTGTGCAATCCTTAAATGAACTGACAAAGAGCTTTTAGATGAATCTTTAAGTTGCTTTCGTAATTTTTTTAAGTCTGTTCTGGAGAAAATGCGGAACAGTAGAAGAAGCTGAATGTGAATTAAAAAAATCTTAAACGGGATAAAAGCCTGGATTTTTTCTGTGAGGCTCTGCAATAGCTCACGGAAAAAGTTTAGATCGTTGATTGAGAATATGCTATGCCAATCTAGAGTGCTTACGAAATTATTTACTGTTTCATGGTTTATGTTAGCAAAGTCGAGGTTATTGCATTTAACCTCAGGCTTCGTAAGAAGGGGAATTGGAAAACAACAGTGAATTATTGCATGATCACTTGTAAATAGATCATGATGGAAAATTCATAAAGAGAGGGTGAACATCGTTTGTAAAAATTAAATCTAAAAATGTTGTCATTTCTAGTAACTGATCTGACCAGTTGGGACATGTTTGTAAAAGTTAATAGTATCGACCAATTTCTGATGTTTAGGCGGAGAGGAATTGGCCTGCCAGTCAATGTCTGGCAGATTAAAATCGCCTACGATTATTTTGACATCAAACTGAGTGTCTGCAACTTTTTCAAATAGTTCACAGAGCTCGCTTTCATTGCCAGAATAACACGGAGGATTATAGACACAGCCAATTACCGCTTTTTTATTGTGCGGGAGGATGACTGAAGCAAAGCATACATTTCCAGAAAAAAAACGAAATGTTCAGATGAAAAGGGAAATGTACAAAGGATGACTTAATATAAAGGAGGCAACCACCGCCACGTTTTTCAGCGCGGTCTTGTCGGTACAAATTGAAATTATCTATAGCAAGCGTCGAGTCAGAAATAAGAGAGTGAGCCCAGGATTCAGTGATGCACAGCACATCTGGATCAAGCTCAAAGGCAACTGTTCTAAGCTCAGCCATCTTATTTACAACTGACCTCGCATTGAGTGAAACTAAGCTGAGCGTATTCCTGAGCGGCAGGTTACGCTCATCAGTATTTATAAAAAAGGATAATTTGGTGGCGGAGAAGAAAACTGGAAAGAAGAAACGAAAGGTGGGAAACAAAATTGCTCTGGTCTACAATTTGTCGAAATGTTACTGTTAAGAGAACTGAGATTATTGTACAGCGGCATATTTGGATGAAAAACCTTGGAAGGGAAGGCTATATTGTGGCGTTTTGAAAGATAGGGGGTGGCATAGAAATGAGATTTTGAGGGACGTTAGCAAAAATTGGCGGAAAACGTGCATTTGAAAAAGGAATAATTGATTTCGAAAAACTGGTAGCATAATTAGAAGCCTTAAATATTTGTGGATTTCGGACAATTTTTGGGTTGGGAAAGATGCTAACGTTAGCGTTCGCAGCTGTTGTAGATGCTGAGGGGTCAGCAGGTTTCCCATCGGTAATGCCATTGCTGATCTTAAAGCCTGGATTAGCCACAGATTTAGATTTACTAGGAGTTTTCTTAGGGTTAGTAGATTTGGCAGGTATAGCCGGCATGGTTTGCTTGGGATGAGAAAGAAGTGGAGTTGACACAATTTCCCTCAAACCAGAAACAAGGTTAACGGGTGAAGATTCAGCTGGAATCGAAATTCCTGTCGATCCGGAGGGCCGTGGGCTTGCTTTAGCTACAGGACAAACCTCTGAGATAACTTTTGGTATTGAAGGTGTAGACAAAGGCTTCTTGTTTGCTAATGAGGGTGAAACCCGACGTTCCATTGGGGTTTTATCCCTACAGATAAACAACCTGTTTTTTTCCAAATATTGAGCTGAGTGCTCATGCCTAGAGAAAATAAGGTCAACTTCAATCGCTGAAAAAAGTTTGACCAGAATAGGATGGTTTTTACTACGGGAAGATAACCTTTTAGCTTCAGCGACTTTAAAGTTAAAGCCGCACGAGTAAAGGAAATGAAATGCAACGTCCAGGGGGATTTTACTCTTGGGAACGTTTTTTTAAAAAGAAAAATTGAAACTTCTCTTATGTCGGTCAAGTGACTCAGTACTGACCATGTTTATAAAAAGGCTCTAGTTTCACGCATTGTTGAGAAGTGAGTGAAGACAACTTTCCCTCAAAAATGGTACCAAAGATCGTGAAGAGAGAACCATATTTAGACATAAAGGTATTAAAGTTTTCCAGGGCGTCAAGGTCTAATTTCTTCATGCTTAAGGTGGGTTGTTCTAGTGGAAGTTTTACGCGAAGAGGATGTTTGCATCTAAGTACTGACTGGGGTTTCATATTGGTTTTAAAATATAAGTACTTTTCAAATCAATAATATGAAGGAAAAATTGTTACTAGTAACGTTTTTGCGGAATAAAAAGATTTAATATTTTAAGCAAGTCACTGCAAGCAAATATCTGCTAGGTAACGAGTTTAAACTGAAAAATAGAATTAGCGAAGAGGCTATGCAGGATGAAAAATTATATCAACTGGTATACCAGTTACTACAAATTATTCTTCGCTGGAAATAAGGTAAACTTACAAATTTTTCAACTTTATTTCTAGAATTAGCCTTTTAGATTCCGTCGTTTTGACGTAAATCTGCGAGAAATTTAATGAGGCTATGAAGGGGTGAAAAGTTTAAAAAAACTCTATATTTCTCCCTTTTGCAATTGCAATAACTGCAGGTATGTGCAGCTGATGATGAGGTAGAAATACAATTAATTGTCAATAATTAAGCTAATATTTTCTACAGGAAACGTAGAAATCAGTTGAAAATTTGAGAATTCACTTATCTTCAAATTTGAACCAACCGCCTTCGACCTTGACCTTTAGTCACTGCCTATTTAACTGGAATATTGCTAAGCGTATTTCGTCGAGTAATGTTTTCTTGCAGGCGCTTCCTTAAGTCTGCAAGCTCATTTTCCAGTTTTTGAACTCTTTAGTAAAATATAAGAACATCCAACGCAAGATTCATCCTCGTAGCCGACGATTTGGCTGCCATTACGCTTTTTGCGCGCTTTGCTGGTTTTTGGTTGTAAGTATAAACTGATTGAGTGGCAGTCGTGGATGTCGAAGCCAACTCAACAGGCTTTCCTTTAAAGGAAGTTCCGTGACTGGTTCTGTTGCTAGCAAACAATTGTTTTGAGTCCATTAATGTTAAAACACTGCGAAAAAAGTATGTTCTCCTTTGAGCGTATAACGAAAAATTTCCGACTGGCTTTTGGAGTATGGCGAGTATTTAATGCAATATGAGCAAAAATGTTTAAAAAAACCACCTTTGAAAAATACTATAAACGGTATGAAGGATATTCAGGAACGACTCAGCCGTTCGGATATTTCGAAGGTCCTGGATAACTTCAGATCTTCACGAGGTTGTACACGTTTGGTTCCCTGAGTGGTTGTCAGTTTTTATTGGTGCAGAGCCTGCGCAGTCAACTTGAATAAGATGATAAACAAATTCCAATTTGATCCGTTTTATGACGAATTTCGGCACAAGAAAGAATTCCAGGTCTTCTTAGACCTCTTTCTCTTTGGGTAGATGGAAACCCTTTTTAACTAGTGATCCAACCTCTGGTGTCCTGGGTGCGGTAAACGCGATGGCTTTTATATGAATACAAGGTAAGCTTGAAGAGGCTATACATGCATATGAATTTTCCTTTGCGGTAGTTTTTTATGGATAGGAACTTTTTTAACAGGTAGGCAAGAAATAGATTTTTAAAGTTCTATTTTTTCTTGCCTTAGGTTGTCTACCTTCGGCTCCATCCCTAAGAATTTCTGTAGGAGGCATCAACAACCCACACAAGTTTCATCTTCGTAAGCTACATTATCTTAGCTTACTAGACTTTTTACCCGTTTAGCGAGAGGGGATGAATTAGCAGAATAAAGATAGCTGCAACTATTTTCTGTTAGTCTATTCATTCGCTGACTGATACAGAAGGGACGAAAATATATCGTTTTCATTAGCCTGTAGAACGCAGACTGGGACAAAATCTGGTCCAGGACTGTAAGATTTACGAAAATACTGTAAGGCGACGGTCACGTCCCAGAGGGTAAAAGTTATCGTTTTGAGGACGGTACTGGTCCAAACCCAGTCGTTCGGAACGGGAGCGACAGAATTTTCACTACAAAAATCCGGACAAGAAAGCATTGAAGCTATCAGCCCTCAACATAGCATCAGATGTGGGGTTTCCTTAGGTTTCTCGAAGTATGGAGTGCTATGTTTTTCTCTGCGCTTTTACTGGACGCGAAAAGAGTTTTGCAACATTTAAAGAAGGGTCTTCGAATAAACTAAACTCATCATAGCAGGTTTCTTCAAACAGCTTCTTAGCCTGTTCGACGATAAAATGGATCAAGGGCAGGACTAAAGTGTCTTTTTGAAGATGAAAAGGACGTAAGTGTATACGCAGTCTACGGTGGAAAGGTAATTGGAGGTAGAATTCATCCATAACATTACTTATTTTCTTACGGAAAAAAGGGGTGGATCTGGAACTTTGTACAATGTATCAGTAAGAACATTTACATTTAAACATCGAAAGAAGTCAGACGAATTGTGGGAATTAAAATGTGTCAGTAATTCCCGTAGATGCTGATCGGAAATCACGGAAAAATACTATAGTTTTTGGAAAACATTTCGTGAGATTCGAGTTTTAGTGTTGAAAACCTATGGCATTGTCAGAAATCCAAAGTGCGCATACAGGTGACACTGACATTGGCCACTAACCTCTACAGAAAATATGTATAATTAATTGAATATTTAAGGCCCAGAGACCCCCAACATTAAAATCATTTTTGTTTGATCCTAAGGTGGGAAAATAAAATACCTGCTCCCACATGCTGATATAGTCACTTGAAGTCTCTTTAAGTCACTTTATTGAGGGAAGTAGGCTTTCGCCCTTGAGCTCCCTATTCACATGCAAATAAGTCAATAGAACAAACGTTTACAGTGATATATCTGACAAATGAAAATGTAGGGTCATCGATATGTGTGTGCCAGGCGCAACCTGCCACTGTTTACACAATCTTCATTATATTGACAATTGTTTCTCAGAAAATGAGCATCTAGTTTGAAGTTAAATGCGTCAACAGTTTCTGAAAGGACCACCTCGTCAGGTAGTCCGTTCTATGCTCCAACGACGCTCTTCGAAAAGGCGTTCCGACGGACTTCCGTGTTGACAAACTTCCTCTGCATTTTAAAGGGATGACCCCGCAGATGTTGGGTATATGGATAACACCAACTCTCAAACCATCGTCGCACTGTGCGAATATCGCAAAGAAAGCTATGTGTATCTTAGGCGCAATCAGGAGGTCCTTCGTTAATTTTTGACGGAGAGCTTTTGGGCGCGTGTTTGGAACATTTATCCGGCCGGTGTTGGAATATTGCGTTCAGGCGTGGCGCCCATGGACGAAACATGACTACGCTCTGCTGGAGAAAGTTCAACGGAGGGCAACGAAACTAGTCAGCGGATTGGAATGCCTACCCTATGAGGGCCGCCTAGAAAGACTTAAAATTTTTCCTCTCTCTTATAGGCAATACAGAGGGGATATGATCTTAGTCTTCAAACTGGTCAGAGGAGTTGATTGTGCTCTTCAGATGGCCAACATTTTTGAATTGGCAAACATGACAAGTCTCCGAGGTCACCAATACAAACTGAAAAGAAATCACGCCAAACTTGAAAGTGCGGGCCAACTTATTTCTCCCAACGGGTGATTGACGAATGACACAAACTGCCAGCCTCAGTTGTTCAGGCTGAAAAGCGTCGAAATGTTTAAAGGAAGACTTGATGCATTTTTACTTGATGAACATATAATTGAGTCGACAGCAGTGATTGATATACTAAAACGACTATCACCATGTAACATTTTGCTTGTTTTTGCTAGCGTCTATCTGTAAATAGGGTTTTCAAAGGCTCTGCCTATCTCCCTTATATATACTGAATTATACTGAAT